>PVLD010004413.1:0-125662 GCA_004027595.1 Dinomys branickii
GGCAGTTCAGCAGGCAAAGGTCTGCTGCAGAGGCTGCTCCAATGACTTTTCTTTGGGGGAATGTCCCTTAAGCTTTCTGCTGAGAGTTCCGCTTAAAAGGCTGTACAGATGTTGGTTAGCTATTCCCTATCTAGAGACCTGGGTGAGGTGTGTAAGACCGCTCCCCCGCCCTCCCAGGGTTCCCTGCAGGTATAGGGATTGATCTCCTCCCCCACTCGGTGATCTGGTCGCGAGCGCAGATAGCTCACCCGTTTTCGGAGTCCCTGCAGGCAGGAAGGTTCGAAGGTGCCAGTTTTTTGTGCTATGCTCGCGATCCGCCGCTCACAGCCACTTGTTTCCTCGCGCTCTCCGGTCTGGGGGAGGGAGCGGGATGCTCCACTCCTATGCTGCTCGCGCTGCCCTGGCCACGGACCGCCGGCTGCCGAGGGTCTAGGCTGCGCAACCTGCGTGATGCGCGTGAAATGTGGGACTGCCGGGCATTCCCGCTGCTAATAAGCCGATCTCTGTCGGGAGTTGCTGGAAAGCTGCGCCGGCTCGGGAGGCGGAAGGGACCAAGCTGGCTTTGCCCCCAGGGCGGTCGGACCCAGCCAAGCCACCTATCCGCACGGAGCGTCTCCGGCTCCCAGCGTGTGGGGCTTTCTCGCGTCTCGCCGCGGCTGTTTGGGCCGCCCTACCGCATCTCCCCCGGCAGCTCAGAGAAACACGTTCAGTTTGATCTTCCCAGCCGAGGTCCCAGCAGCGCAATTTGTAATAGCTTATATGTGGAAGCAACCCAAGTGTTCATCCACAGAAGACTGGATTTAAAAACTGTGGCATTTTTATACAATGGAATATTATTCAACTATAAAAAGACAGTTTTGGGGACTTTGTAGGCAAATGGTCAGAATTGGAAACCATACTCATAAGTGAAATAAATCAGTGGTACATGAGCAGGCAACGTATTGTATCACTGGTGTAAGAACCTGAGGGTAGGAATATAAACTAAGAGACATGAAGGAAATCTGTTCAAAAGCAAGGAACAGTGGGACGAGGGAAAGGAGAAAAGAAAGAGGTAAAAATGTATGTATGTATGTATGTGTATACATTTGTGCAGGAGGGCTAACATTTTTCTACTATTGTATTATGTCACTTAATGCTAAGGAATAGTTGATGACTGGTTATTTGATCAATCTTGTATGTCTCTATGTGTTATCCTGAGCATACACTTTGAAGATATCAATATGCAATGCAACAACTATTGTTGGTTTTCTGTTGCTTTGTGTATAATTCAATTCTGATCTTACTGTTATTGTACTACTTTGTGTCTCTTTGTTAATGCTTTCCGGTTTCTTTCTTTCTTTTTTTTTTTTCTGTCGTTGATGTAGTTCTTTTTCTATCACAGTTTAAAGGAAGGGAAAGAAAGAGAGAAGAAAAAAAAAGAAAATTATATATATAATAAATATGTAAGAAAGTAAGTATGTATGTACAGCATATCTTACATAGTTGTACTACCGACTTAGGTCACTTTATAGTAAGGAATAGCTGATGATTAATTATTTGATCAATTTTGCATGTCTGTATCTGTGTTCCTGAATATACACTTCTAAGTTATCAATATGTAAAGCAACAACCATTGTTGATTCCCTATCACCTTGTCTGTAAATCTGCTTTGGTTGTACTATTCTTATGCTACTTTGTGTCTGTTTGTTAATATGTTTTTGTCCTTTTACTTTTAAAATAAAAAAATGGATCCATAAACGTTGTAAATTGCAGTTCAAATGGATTCTATCAATGCCTAATCTATACTTATAAACATGATAAGTAAAGAGATTTATGTAATTTTGTAATTTAATCTCCACTATATCCCAGTAACATAGGAAATATTATCTCCAAATTATGCATAGAGAAATTGAGTCTCAGTAGAATTAAATAGTTTAGGGAACTTTCCAACATCACATATTTACTGGTAGTAGAGTGAGAGTTTGAATTATATTTGTCGGACATCTTGACTTGCCCTTCTAATGAATCACCTCTCTGAAGCTCAGCCACCAGGGAAAGTAGCATGTGCACATTTCCAGTTCTTTTTATTGATACTGTGTCAACAAAGGCATATGAAGTTTTAACTATATAAACAAACTAGCAAGATGTGAAGCATAAAATATTTAAAACTAAGAATCTGTAATGTAAGTAAAAATGTAGGGGAAATGCTATTCTCCTAGCTGCGCAGGTGGAGGTTTGCTTACAGTACAGTAGATGAAAGGACTGAGAACAAAGAGAGGAATGTGTAAAGTGTGCAAAGTTAGAGAACAGGAGGCTGAGGCAGGACTTGAAGAAATCCTTACTGGGCCTTAACTGTTAGATGCTGGTCAGACTCCTATTTAAACGTCATGGAAATATGAGGTAGAAATAAGCCTAATGCCAAAATTCCTGCTTCTTGCTCATCCTGTGACTAGGAGGCACGAGAGAGTGGATGATTTTTGCCAGCCAAGACATCCCTGCATTAAAATAAGTTAAATATTACAATTTGGTACTATCTTGCACTCATTAAGATGACATAAAAAGAGAAAAAATAAATATTACAAGAATATGGGAGATACTGTAACTCTTGTGCAGTAAGGGCAGGAATGTTAAATTGTATAGCTACTAGGAAGATAGAATAAAATTTCCCCAAAACAATGAAAGACAGAGAAAGGAAGGAAGGAAGGAAGGAAGGAAGGAAGGAAGGAAGGAAGGAAGGAAGGAAGGACATGAAGAAAGAAGAAAGAAAGAAAGAAAGAAAGAAAGAAAGAAAGAAAGAAAGAAAGAAAGAAAGAAAGAAAGAAAGAAAATACAAAAGAAAGAAAGAACTGCTGCACTATTCAACAATTCCACTTAGTAGAAGGCATTGAAAGTAAGCAATCAAAATGTGCATCCAGGTTACAGCAGCATTATTCACAACCACCAAAATGTGGGAGTAATCCAGATGCTCATTGATGAATGAATGGATAAGCAAAATGTGGTGCATGTATAAACTAGAATATTATTCATTATTAAGAAGTAAAATTTGGATGCATGCTATAATGTTGAGTTGCATTCATCTCAACATTCATTACTACATGTCCATCAACTGAGGAATGGATAAAAAAGACATGGTATTTTTATACAATGGAATATTACTCAGCTATAAGGAAAGATAAACTAGAGGCTTTCATAGGTAAATGGATGCAACTAGAGGCCATACTAAATCAGACTCACATGTGTAAACATTGTATTTTATCTCTACTATAAGAACCTAAAAGAATAAATAAAATCTGAAGCATAAAAAAAGTTGCAGATGAATGTTGAGAACATATTAAATGAAATATACTGATTAGAAAAGGACAAATATATGGTTGCATTTACACAAGCTACCTAGAGAAGTCAAATTTATTGAGAAGAATGTAGAATAGTAGTTTCAATAGGCAAGGTTTGAGGGGATAGGGAATTGTCAATAGGTGCAGAGATTTGATTTTTGAAAATGAGAAGAATTTTAGAGATGAATAGTGGTGATGGTTGCTAAGTAATGTAAATTCACTTAACACCACTGCTGTTCCCAACCCAGGGGTGGAAGTTCACAAGAGTGGGTATTCTGCAATCCCAGGACATAGAAACACAGTGAGGGCTGCCTTTCAGAGAGGTCTGGGGCCACTGAGAAGGAGTCTGGCACAAGCTGGAGCCACACTGGACATACAGATATTGCACTTGCAGTTGAGGCTGGAGTGGGGGATACCACAGGTTACCCACACCTTGCACCCTGCAGTCTCTCACCAGTGCCTCCATTGGACTGAAACTACTCAGAGGCCAGTTAGCAAAGGAGCCTCGTTTCCTGTGACAGTGAACAAAGCAGGGGACACACACATATACACTATAATAAAAACACCAAGAAATGAAACTCAGAGCAAGTCTGCAGCACACAAATATGCTAAGTTGTGAAAGATTGCTTTTTTCTATTTTAAAGGGAAAAGAATGAGCACACATTAACAAACAGACATAAACAAAACAAAACTAAAACAATAGAAGGAATACAGAATTTCAAATAAGGTGGTAGGAAATTAACAATGTTTGTTGTATTACATATTGTTATCTTCAAATTGGTTACCCAGGTAAACAAATATAGGCACTTAAGATTGATCAAACAATTAAACATTAATTGTTCCTTTCATTCTTATTCAAAAATCTCTTTACACTGGATAGGGTGACCCAAGGCTGCAATCCCAGCTACTCCAGAGGCTGAGGCAGGAATATCTGAGTTGAAGGCCAGTCTGAGTAACTTGTCCCCAACCAAAAATTTAAATGATTAAGTAAATAAATAAATATACAAATAAATAACTGGAGATGAAATTCAGTGGTAAAATGTCCCTGGGTACTGAAAACAAACAAAAAACTCAAATTTTGTCTTGTGAGATTGATCAAACAATTACACATTAACGGTTCCTTTCAATAAACCAACAGATAGTAGTAGTAGAATTATTCTAGCTGTCCTATGTATACACATACATATTTTTGTTCTTCTTTCTTTCTTTTTCCCTCCCCTCCTTCATCCCAGTTTTTCCTTCCTATTTGAACCGTTTCTTTTCCCTTTCACAATATCTATTTTATGCTTCAGATTTTATTTACTCTTTTAGGTTCTTATGGTAGAAAGGAAATACAATGTTTACACATGTGAGTCTGACTTAGTATGGACTCTAGTTTCATCCATATACCTATGAAAGCCTCTAGTTTATCTTTCTTTATAGCTGAGTAATATTCCATTGTATAAAGCTACCATTTCTTTTTTTTATCCATTCCTCAGTTGATGAACTGTAACAACCATTGAAATTCCTATCACTTTGCTTTGAGGTCATGTATCAATTTTGTTGGATTTGTGTTGTTTTGCTTTTGTGTTCATTGTTGTTTTGTTTATTTCTTTAAAATAAAAAAAAATGGAAACACCTTTTCTAGAATCTAAAGAACCATATAAATAGAAGAAAAACCTCTTTAAAAATAAAAATTGCTAAAAACTAGAAAAAAATTTGTCTCATAATATCATGTTGCATAATTTAAGTATATCCAATGAAATTTATTTAGAAAAGAAAAGTTGAAAAATCTATACAACTTCCATCACTACAAAGTTCATGATACTTATTCATCTCAATTACAGTAATTTATTTTCTATAGATTTAAATGAGTTTATAGAGAAATAAAAAAACACTAGTTTAGCATTGTTTAGTTTTGCTGGATTATTGTCTTATTAATTTTCTTACCACGGAGACACAATACCTGGTTCCTACAACTTAAAGAAGGAAAGATTTAGAGGTTTTATCCATTGTCCACTGATTTCAAGGAAGGACAGGATGGCAGAGAGGCAGAGCAGAAGAGAAAGAGCTCATAGCACAGCAGCAGAAGCAGCGAGGGATCAGGAACAAGGAAGAATTTACATTCTAAAGCTACTCCTAACCCTAACCCTAACCCTTACCCTAACCCTAGGTCATGTCCCCATTACCCACTTCTTCCCCCTAGACTTCACCTCCCAACATCATACCCTACTATAAACCCACCATTGGATTAATCTAGTGATAAGTATGAAACACCTGTGACCAAGTCACTTCATCAAAGCCCCAACTATGAACATATGAGGCTCTGGGGAAACATCTATATATAAACCATAACAATTGCTGCTGGGAAAATGCAAGGTCAAAAGGAGTAGATTTTTTGCTATTCCTTCAAACTTGGATCATAGTCCTTTTTCTTCTTTTCTGGCCCTTTCTCTGTTATGGCTTGTGTCTAGATGTTCCCCATAGCCTTAGGTGGACATAGGTGGGGCTTTCTCAGTGGTGGGTGGGTCTTGAGTGTGTGATTGCTTCATCATGCAGGGCTAGGGCTAAGGGTGCTAGAGTTAAGGGTGGGGGATTACCCAATCAGTTCACTAATTGGTTTGGCACTGCCTTAATCCTGCTAACCAGCATATAACATAACGGACAGAAAGATGCTTGTCTTGTCTCTTGCTTGCTTTGCTACTTTCTGACCACCATGAGCTGTTTCTCCTCTGTGATGTCTGTCTGACATGCCACCCAGCCAGCTGTCTATGGAACAAAACCTCTACATACTGTGAGCTAAATAAGCCTTTCCCCTTTAATTTGGGGTGTAGGGTATTTTGTCTCAGCAGTGAGAAAAGTAACTAAGATACTCCTTATACTTCACTGACCCCTACTCTAAGTAATATGCCTTTTCTTTGCAACCTAGAATTGGAAAGTACTTGGAATATAATACTTATTACAATTTTTAACACTTTATTGATTTGTCTATTCCTTCAATATAAGCCTATTGAGAGTAATGATGGTTTGTATGTTCATATATAAGTGTGTGTTATTGTATCTCCATCACCAGTAACTAACTATAACCAATTCAGAGTCAGCGAGTAAATAATTTTAAAAGAATGACTACATTAAAAAATTGTATTTAATGAAATGGAGTCAATGGGTTTTGTAACACTTTGGATATGGAAAGATGGGAAATAGAGGAGTCAAAGTCACATGTAAGGTGTTTATCTTTAGTGATTAGAAATAGTGGTGTTAATATGTAAATAACAAAGAATATGATAAGATTTAATTTTAAATATAAAAGCTTGTGAGATTCAAAAGATACTCAAAAATGTGAAACTGATCCCAGAACAGATATCAGCCTTGCTTATAATGAACAGTCCAAGGGGGTGGAGATGTCAGACTTAAAAACTTGTAAGTCGTCTTTATAAAGGTTTTTCCAGAGAAGTCACAATGTAGCATCTTTCTTTTCTGCAGAAGACCATAACAGTGCTTCTTCCCATCCCACACACTCTTCTACTATTTTACTTCTAGTGCTGTATCACTAGAAGAGGTGGAGTCTGTACCCTGCACTTGGACCTGGGTGGGTCCCTGGATTTGCCTCAATGAACAGAGTATAGCAGAGATGACCCTATATAACTCAGTCATAAAAGCATCTTGTACTTCTGCTTCTCTGTCTACTAGGTTCTATGAGCTTGGAGCCAGCCACTGAGCTGTGAGGAAGCTCAAGCACCATTTGATAAGCTCACAAGGTGAGGAACTGAGGCTCTGACACATGTTCCCTCAGCTTTCAGCTAAAAGCAAGTCCCAATTCAGCAGCCACATGACTAAGCCACCTTCAGTGTAGAGCCTCCAGTCCCTACTTGAGCTGCTCCAGCTGATGCTGCATGGGATACAGGCACCTCTTATCCCCTAAACGCCAAAAATTGCACATCTACTAGCAACACAACTGATGATTATTGTGTCAGGGTAATCAGTTATGCAGCAATAGATTACTGTTCCATGAATAGGCAGATGAAAGCATAACAAAATGTGCATCATGCAGACCTCAGTTCAAATCCCTTGCTCTGCTTCTATCCTGAGCATGGCTTGAGGCATGCCACCTACACTTCTGGAACCTCAATTTCCTCATACATAAAATTCCTCTATTGATATCCATGGTAGAGGGCAGTGTTGATTACGGAAGGGATGTTGTCTGTAAAATGACTAATGCTGCGCTTAACCTCTATACTGATTAAGAGGTACTTTGGTGCATTGCGTATAGGTAATTTGATGAATTCTCTGGAGAAATAGTACGCTTAGAGAAGAGCAAGTCATGTGGAGACAGACAGGAACAGAAAAGCGTGAACAAAAGTTGATGAAGGAACAGTCAGGGAGGGAGGAGGGTTGAAGACCGAGGAGCATCTTGAGGAGGACTGAGTGGAATAAAGGAGGGTACCTGATGAAGAGCGAAGGGGCCAGAAGAGGCACTGACTTGCACAGTGGCAACAGAACTAGTGGCAAACAATTATACAGTGCCAGCGGAGGACAGGGCCGAGAGCCGGAAGCCTGAGTGGTGAAGGGCAGAGAGAGAAATGGTGAAAAGAGGCGAAGAGCTGGTGCTCACTTCTGGTTTAGTCTGTGTATATACGATCGTGTAAGGGCCATAAGAATGCCTATCACACTATACGGTTACATCATCACCGGTTCAGATTTCAACTTATCCACAGAGTGGTCCTCTTCTTTTCTCTAGAAATGAATACACATGGATCTTATGACTCAGCACCCACAGTCAATTGGTTTTTCCTATGGGCTTACTTAGCACGCTCTATGGACTGCCTCTATGGGCTAGTTTTTATTATGTGCTTCATATTTACATTTTACTTCCTCATTTCTCCCAAAAGTCTCACATTCTAGATCTAGAGTATATGATTGATTCATAGAGCAAGCTAGGATGAAGGGTGCTAGGATTAAGGGTGTGAGTTCTACCTCCCCTAAGCACAGGTAGTCTGTATGATATAATATATAATGGATGGAAAGAGACTCGCTTTAGTTACTCGTAGTAGGTTGCTTGGGCTTGCTTGTTTTTGCTGTCTCTGCCTGTCATTAACTGTTTCTTCTCTGTGAGACTCCCCTGCCTGCCACCCTACCTTTGAGTCAGCCAACTCTGAACTGAAACCACTACAAATTGTAAGAGAAATAATCCTTTTCTCCTTTAACTTTGGGTATCAGGTGCTTTGTCTCAGCAATAGGAAAAGTAACAGAATTTGGTATCACAGAAGTGGGGTCATTGCTGTGAATGTACATGACCATGTGGTTCAGGAGCCTTTGGAACTGGCTTATGGGAAGAATTTGGAAAGGTTTAGAGATGCTCTCTGAAGAAGCACTCCTGCAATGCCTGATGATGTACTTGATGGGAGACTCTAGTCAGAGCTCAGAAGACCAGAATGCTGATAGAAATGCTGCTGGTAAAAATTAAGCTGAGGAGATTTCTGCTGGGAAAAAGGACCACATTGGGAGCTGTATTCTAGACAGTGTGTGGTATAGCTTGATGGAAAGTTTGTCTGAGTTTTGCTCAGGTCAAGAGACTTTACCTGAGACTGAGATTAAGGATAGTGAACTAATTAATCTTGCAGAAGACAGTCTAGTGTGAAGACCATGGCATGGCTGCTGTTGGAGGCTGTTAGCCAGATCTATGTTGAGAATCAAGAGCAAAGAGTCTGGCAGAATTGTTTAAATCATTTTGAGTTTGGCTCAAAAGGAAGCACCAGTAACTGCAAAGATTGAGCAGAGGAGATCTTGATTACTGAGAAGGACAAGAAAATAGAAAAGAGGGCAGGGTGTGAAGGGGAGAAGGAGTTCATGGCAGACAGAAGACATCAAACATAAGCAAGTCCAAGTAACCAACTACAAGTAACGAGCAGGAACCTCTTTCTGTCCTTTATATTGTATCCAAGCTACCTGTCATTAGGGTGGGTGGTGTTCATACCCTTAATCCTAGCACCCTTAATCCTCGCATGGTACAAAGGGTCGATCACAAGTACTAGATCCAGCCACTTCTGAAAAAACCCTACTCATGACTACATGAGGCTTTGGGGGGACAACTAAATGCAAGGCATAACACTCACATTATTATTATTATTATTATTAATTATTATTATTATTATTATTATTATTATGTTATTTTGGTGCCAGGAATCAAACTCAGGACCTGCACTTGCCAAGCAGGCACTGTACCGCTGGGCTATGTGCCCAGCGCTCTTATTATTTTCTGAGACAGGATCATCCTATGTAGTTCAGGCGGGCTTTAAACTTTCTGTGTAGCCCACACTGTCCTCAAATCCACGGTGATCCTACTATTTCAACTTTCTGAAGTGTACCTGTAAGTATGCGTCACCATGTCCAGCCTCATCTATTTACCTACTGTGGTTGTACACTTTTGTTATATGTTAGTTCCAAGATGAAAAGCAAAAATCGGTCCCTGAGCATAAACAAGAGTGGAGCCGGGATGAGGCAGTGGTTGATCGCGGAGCAGCGAGCGGTGGTGAGCAGGAGCCGGCAGCGACCCTGAATGCAGCTTGAGCCGTTCCCCCGCGAGCGCGTGCCCACTCGGCCACCCCTCGGGCTGACCCGCCGCGTGCGCAGCCATGAACTTTGCGAGTCAGAGCAGTGAGGCTGGTGCCATCCAGCTGCTCTTCGCCAACTTTAACCAGGATAACACGTCCCTACCAGTTGGTAGCAAGTCTGGTTAGAAATTTTTCTCCCTTTCTTCTGTGGATAAGATGGAACAGATCTATGAATGCACTGACACTGAAGATGTGTGCATTGTAGAAAGATTGTTCTCCAGGAGCTGAGCGGCGATTGTTAGCCTCAAAGCTCCCAGGAAGCTGAAGGTTTGCCAGTTTAAGAAGGCGACTGAAAACTTCCGGGAAGATGGCGACCAGGTGAGCAGCAAAGGAGCGATCCTCCTTGATAAACACCACCAGCTCGAGACAGACTTGGCGAGCATGAATGCCAGGACCTCGGCTGGGAAGTTCAAACTGAACGTGTTTCTCTGAGCTGCTGGGGGAGACGTGGTAGGGCAGCCCAAATTGCCGTGGCGAGACACGGGAAAGCCCCAAATGCTGGGCACCAGAGACGCTCCACGTGGAGAGGGGGCTTGGCTGGGTCCGAGCGCCCTGGGGGCACAGCCAGCTCGATCCCTCCTGCCTCACGAACCGGCACAGCTTTTCAGCGACTCCCGTCAGAAATCGGCTTTTTTAGCAGCGGCAACACCGGGCAGTCTCAGATCTCACACGCACTGGGCAGGCTATGCAGCCAAGGCCCTCACCAGCCTGCAGTCCACGGCTGAGGCGGCGTGAGGAGCACAGAGGAGCGGAGCATCCCGCTCCCTCCCCCAGACCCGGAGAGCGCGAGGAAACAGAAGTGGTGGCGAACAGCGGATCGCGAGCATAGCACACAAAACTGGCACTTTGGAACCTTCCTGCCTGCAGGGACTCCAAAAACTGGTGAGCTATCTGCGCTCGCGACCAGATCACCGAGTGGGGGAGGAGATCCATCCCTATACCTACAGGGAACCCTGGGAGAGCAGGGGAGTGGTCTTACACACCTCACCCAGGTCTCTCGGTAGGGAGTAGCAAACGAACATATGAACAGCCTTTTAAGCAGAACTCTCAGCAGAAAGCTTAAGGGACATTCTCCCGAAGAGAAGGAGTCATTGGAGCAACCTCTGCAGCAGACCTTTGCCTGGTGAACTACCTAGGTAATTTATTGCTCAATATTTTGAATCTGATACCCAAAAATGGGAAGACAGAAGAACAAAACACAGTCTCAGAACTCAACCCCACCCAGAACAAGTTCTGAATGCAAGGATACAGGGGAACTAGGAAGCCACATACTTGCAAGTTATGAAACGATTGCATCCGAAATGAAACAACTCCAACAGGCCATAAAAGAGCTTAAAGCAGAAATAAGCCACATACCTACAATGATCTCTCAGACAAAAAATGAACTAAAAACTATAATGGAAGAAATGTTCCGTACACATAGAGAAGAAATAGATAAAAGATTAGAAGAAAATAGGAAACAAATGGAAATGTTACAAGAGCAATTTAGGAATGACTTACCAAGAATGCAACAGGTCTAAAGAGATGGCCAGGATTTGAAAACTTCCACGGAAAGCTTGCAAAACCGATTAAATGAAACCGAAGATAGAATTTCAGACCTTCAAGACAGCATGGCAGCTTATGAGCATGAAAGGAAGGATCTCATAAAATTATCAAAGACACAAGAAAAATCAATCCAACAGCTGCAAGATGAGGCAAAACGCAATAATATTTGAGTAATAGGAGTGAGTAAAACAGCACACAAACAATATAAAAAGTATATTTGCTGAAATAATAGCAGAAAATTTCCCAAACAAGGTAAAAGATACTGAGGTACAGTTAATCGATGCATATACAACACCAATGATCCACAACCAAAAGAAAAACACACACAGACATATAATAGTCAAGATCTCAGATATCCAGCAAAAGGACACAATTTTAAAAGCTTCTAGAGAAATGAAACAGATCACCTATAAAGGAAAGCCCATTAGAATCACAGCAGACTTCTCAACGGAAACCATGAAATCAAGAAGAGCTTGGAGTGAGATATTACAGATTCTGAGACAAAACAACTTCCAACCCAGACTGATTTATCCTGCAAAACTATCCTTCAAATTCGATGGAGAAATAAAATATTTCCACGACAAAGAACAACTGAAGAACTCCATGACTGCCAAACCAGCATTGCAAAAAGCACTAAAAGATATTCTAGACAGAGAAAAAAGAGACCACAATTCCAAGAACAATGACAGAAATAACTTCTTAAACAGAACAAGTAATTAAACAGTCAGCAAAAGAAGGAAAACAACAACAAGTAAATAACATGACTAGAATAAGCCAACATATAACCATTATAACCATTAATGTAAATGACCTCAATTCACAAGTCAAAAGGAAAAGATTGGAAGAGTGGATTAAGGAACAAAATCCAATGATATGCTGTATACAGGAAACACATTTTACTGAAAAGGAAATCCACAGGTTGAAAGTTAAAGGTTGGAAAACAATTCTCCATGCAACAGGCCCCCAGAAAAAAGCAGGGGTAGCTATTATGTTTGCAAACAATGTAAACTTCAAACCAAAAACAATCAAAAGAGATAAAGAAGGCCATTACATACTAGTTAGGGGAAAGCTGCAAGAGGAAGAGGTGACAATCCTAAACATTTATGCACCAAACCATGGAGCACCTAACTTTACAAGTCAAATCTTAACAGACGTGAAAAATCAAATAACTAATAACACTATTGTAATAGGGGACCTAAACACCCCTGTGACACAAAGAGACAGATCAACTGGACAGAAACTCAGCAAAGAAATAGCAGACCTGAACCAAAAGTGTGAACAGATGGACTTTGTAGATGTATACAGAGTGTTCCACCCCACAATATCAGAATACACATTTTTCTCAGCTGCACATGGGTCTTTCTCTAGAATAGACCACATTCTAGGCCATAAAGCATATCTACCTAAATGCAAAAGAATTCAAATTATCCCATGCATATTATCTGACCACAGTGCAATGACATTGTAAATTAATGACAAAGAGAAATCCAAAAACCACATAAACACTTGCAAATTAGACAACGACCTCCTGAATAACCAATGGGTCACACAAGAAGTTAAAGAAGACATTAAAAAATACCTACAAATAAATGAAAACGAAAGTACAACCTCTCAGAATCTGTGGTATGCAACGAAAGCAGTCCTCAGAGGGAAATTTATAGCAATGAACTCATATACAAAGAAAACAGAAAGAGAGCAAATAAATAGCCTAATGCTACACCTCAAACTCTTAGAAAAAGAGCATCAAGCCAAACAAAGAGCCCAAAGAAGGGAGGAGATTATAAAACTCAGGGCAGAAATTAATGCAATTGAGATGAAGAAAACTCTACAAAAATTTAGTGAATCAAAGAGTTGGTTCTTCGAAAGAATAAATAAAATTGATAAACCCCTAGCCAACCTTATCAAGAAAAGAAGGGAAAGAACTCAAATTCATGCAATAAGGAATGAAAAGGATGAAGTCACTACAGATCCCACAGAAATCCAAAAGATCATTAATACCTACTTTGAAAATCTTTACTGCCATAGGATAGAAAATACAGAAGAAATGGACAGATTCCTAGAAAGGTACAAATTACCAAAATGGAATCAGGAAGAAGTAAAATTCCTGAACAACCCAATATCAATTAATGAGATTGAAAACGTCATTAAAAACTTACCAACAAAGAAAAGTCCAGGCCCTGATGGATTCACAGCAGAATTCTATAAAACGTTCAGAGAAGATCTAATGCTAACACTCCTCAAATTCTTCAATGAAATCGAAAAGGAAGCAACTCTCCCTAACACATTTCTAGAGGCAAGTATTATATTGATACCAAAACCAGAGAGGGACCCAACCAAGAAAGAGAGCTACAGGCCAATCTCTCTAATGAACATAGATGCAAAGATACTCAACAAAATATTGGCAAATAGATTACAACAAATCATAAGGAAAATTATACATCACGGCCAGGTAGGATTCATTCCAGGAATGCAGGGATTGTTCAATATTTGCAAATCAATAAATATAATACGCTATATTAATACAGTCAAAGACAAAAACCAAATGATCATCTCAATAGATGCAGAAAAGGCTTTCGATAAAGTCCCACATGCATTCATGTTAAAAACCTTAGAAAAAATAGGAATAGATGGCCTGTACCTGAATCTGATCAAAGCCATCTATAATAAACCAACATCCAATATCACACTAAATGGACATAAACTGAAATCTTTCACTTTAAAGTCAGGAACAAGACAAGGATGTCCATTGTCACCACTCCTATTCAACATAGTTCTGGAAGCATTAGCCAGAGCAATCAGACAAGAGAGAGAAATAAAAGGAATAAGGATAGGAAAGGAAGAAGTCAAACTATCACTATTTGCAGATGACATGATACTATACATGGAGGACCCCCAAAAATCCACAAGAAAACTCCTGGAATTAATTGACAAATTCAGCAGCATAACTGGATACAAAGTCAACAGCCAAAAATCAATAGCGTTCCTGTACACGGGCAATAAACAGACTGAGAGAGAAACTGAGGAAACCATACCTTCAAGACATTGAAATACTTAGGAATCAATCTAACAAAGAATGTGAAAGATTTATTCAGTGAAAACTACAGTACTCTGAAAAAGGAAATCGAAGAGGATTTCAATAAATGGAAAAACATACCCTGCTGATGGTTAGGAAGAACTAACACTGTAAAAATGGCCATACTACCAAAACTGTTGTGCAGAGTCAGTGCAACTCCCATTAAACTACCATCAGCATACCTCACAGATCTCAAGAAAATATGCCTGAAATTTATCTGGAACCAGAAAAGACCCAGAATAGCGAAAGCATTCCTGGGCAATAAGGACAAGTCAGGTGGAATCACATTCCCTGACCTGAAATTATACTACAAAGCTACTGTAATAAAATCAACCTGGTACTGGCTAAAAAACAGACCTGAGGATTAATGGAACAGACTGGAAGATGCAACCATAAAGAAAAACCCACTCAGCTACCTAATATTTGACAAAGTGGTCAACCAAACTCACTGGAAAAAAGAAGGCCTTTTTAATAAATGGTGCTGGAATAGCTGGCTTGCCTCTTGCCAAAAACTGAAAATATACCCCAGTCTATCACCATGCACCAAACTCAGGTCAAAATGGATCACAGATCTGAACATTAAAACAGAAACTCTAAATCTATTGGAAGAGAAAGTAGGTAAAAATCTTAAAGTCATAGGAGTAGGCAGAGAGTTCATGAACAAAAATGAAACTGCAAGGGAAACACTTCAAAGAATCAATAACTGGGACCTCATCCTACTGAAAAAGTTTTTGTACATCTAAAGAAATCAGCAGCAAAGTAAAAAGAAAACCCACAAATTGGGAAAAAATCCTAGCTGGCTGTCCCTGAGACAAAGGACTGCCATCTAGAACATACAAAGAATCAAAAAATATGTACCTGTCCAAATTCAAAGACCCAATACTGAAATGGGTAGCTGAGATGAATACACACTTCTCAGATAAAGAAATACAAATGGCAAATAAATATATGAGAAAATGTTCCACATCCTTAGTCATTTGAGAAATGCAAAGGAATAGTTGATGACTGGTTATTTGATCAATCTTGTATGTCTGTATGTGTTATCCTGAGCATACACTTTTAAGATATCAATTTACAAAGCAGCAAGTACTGTTGGTTTTCTGATGCTTTGTCTATAATTCAATTCTGATCTTACTGTCATTGTACTACTTTGTGCCTCTTTGTTAATGCTTTCTGGTTTCTTTTTTTTTTTTTTCTTTTTTTTCTTCCCATTGTTGAGATGATTAATTGTTCGACCAATTTCGCATGTCTGTATTTGTGTTCATGAATATACACTTCGAAGATATCAATAGGTAAAGCAACAACCATTGTTGAGTCCATGTCACATTGTCTGTAAATCAGTTTTGATTGTACTATTTCTTATGCTACCTTGTGTCTGTTTGTTAATATGTTTTTGTGCTTTTACTTTTAAAATAAAATTTAAAAAAAAAACAAAGGGTGCGGATAAAGGAAATAATAACCAAGAGACTGATGAGTATGTCTAGGGAAAGAAGACATCGTACGCAATTGTTGGAAATGAAGGCATACCATTAAAAACAACAGAGGGTTTCCCATCTTCAGTTGATGATCGCTCAGAAATACTTACATTGTTATCTGAGAGTCTTTAAGCCAACAGGAATCATAAGTACTCTCTTCATGAAAAAGGAACTGGAAGCCTGGCATGGTGGTGCGTGCCTGTAATTCGAGCATTAGGGAGGCTGAGGCAGGAGGATTGTTGCCAGTTTGAAAGCAGCCTGGGCTGAGCTGCATAGTGAGACCCTGTCTCAAAAAGACAAAAAAAAAAAAAAAAAAAAAAAAAAAAAAAAAAAAAAAAAAAAAAAAAAAAAAAAAAAAAAAAACAAAGAAAGAAAGAAAGGAAATAGAGACTCAGAGAAAGTGTTTGTGCAGGGTTACAGTTACTTTCCTTTCTA
The DNA here is from genome assembly GCA_004027595.1 of Dinomys branickii. Lineage (NCBI taxonomy): Eukaryota > Metazoa > Chordata > Mammalia > Rodentia > Dinomyidae > Dinomys > Dinomys branickii. Next base: position 16,430 of record PVLD010004413.1, read on the forward strand.
TAATAATCATTTAAATCGACTCACATATGTGATCATAGCAAGTCCATGATGAAAGCCTAGTTTCCAAATAACTTATTATTGTTTTAGTTTCTTTTAAGTCCTGGCACTGAACCCAAGACTATTGCAATAAGATATCTCCAGTCTATTTTTTTTTTTTTTTTTGAGACAAAGTCTCAGTTGCTAAATTACCTGCGTTTAACTCAGACTTGCAATTCTCCCACCTCAATCTTTCAGAGAGCCGGGATTATAGGTGTGCACTACCATGCCCAGCTTGTTTTAGTTTTTTGAAGACTAAATTTTTTCAAGAGAAGATGCACACGTAAAAGCCTTCTCATAGAAGGTTTTTAATATTCATTCTCAAACATTTGTTTAGTTCCAGCCATGTAAAAGGCACTACATTAGGTGGGTCTTCTAAAATATACTATTTGAGGGAATGAAAGACAATTTCTGGTTTAAAAAACCACATTATGAAAATGTAATATTGATTCAACACTTGTGAGATAAAGGGAACTCCCCAGAGCTCCTCCTCTGCACGCTCGACCCTCCCTGCACGCTTTGGTTTGCTCAGCAGAATGAGGGCGATACTAAGGAGCACTGGGCGAGGAGCTCAGATCTGGACAGTTTTGTGCTAGGAACGTTAAATGTGACCAGTCTTAGGGTCTAACAAGTCACTTCTGGTCTAGAGGCGAGTACGGCCGGTAGAACTGACAGGGACCCAGTGGCTACTGAACCAGTGAACAGTCGCAAAGCAGGGCAAAGAATCATCCATAGTAAAAATAATTCTCTGTCCACAGAAGGCACCAGGCAGCCAGAGCCTGAGACATGGGACTTGGGATACAGGGTTGGAAATGATTCAGAATTCACTTGCAGGAAATTATTACTTCTTCTGTACTTCGGATGTGTCTTCACATGTCCGGAGAGTTCCAGTAGTGCGACATTGCTGGCCCCTCTCTACTCTTATTCCCTCTGCTCCCAAAGCTGTGTCCCAGTTGCTTAGTGAGTTTAGGAAAACAGAAACTGAGTTTGACAGTCTCTTTCTCTCTCCCTTTATTTTTATCTTCTGGGAGGTGGCTGCCTAGAGGCCACATGCGCACACTTCTATGTTTGAATGGATTTTCTTGCTTGATCTTGGTGTTCAGTCATAGGACGGCCATTTGCCCGTATTGCCTAACCCAGACTTTATCAGTAGTAGAAAGGATATTTTGACCCTGCATAGGTTTTTGGCCTCATTTCTTGGTTTAAGAACTTGGGTGGGTTATTCATTAGGCGACGTTTTGGAGACACCTGTAAGGTCTATTGGGAAAACATTCTGGCTGCCAAAATCCTGGCGTGAGTACTTTGCTTTATCTTTGTTCCTCCTGGTGATCTCACAGGATTTTGCAGCATAACTAATTATTTGTATTGCTATTGTGTACAAGGCAAAGGCTTGTCTTTGTGGGCTTAATGTCTAGTAAGCATCCCAGTAAGTACAGTAAATATGGGGTACAGATTCCTAACATGGCAGCTCAGAATCCAAGTTGGGAGGCTAAAGTGAAAATAAAGACAGAGAGAATATAGGAGAGCACATTCTTCTGTCGGGCCATTCGGAAGTACTAAGTCTAGAACCAGCTCAGCACAGCTCACATTCTGCACCAGGTTCGAAAAGTCAAATGGGCCCCCTAACTAAAGTAGAATTGCTCAAATGTTGCCAGGGCAGAGTATGACTGTTCTTAAAACTGAAATGTCCTGGAAAATTTTCTGGTAATTCAGAAATTAATGTTCAGAACCCAACTTCATGGGAGTTTTTATGTCTATAAAGCACTTCTATCATTTTAGTTGTCTGTTAAAGAAACATGTATGTTTGAACAAGTAAAGGATGGTAAAGCTTCCAGATAGTGACTAGAAGAACCTCTCAGGTTTGTGGCTTAGTTGAATAATTTATATTGTTAGGCATATGACGTCACCAAAGCTGTAGTAATATAAAAATGGGTTTGGCCTTTTTAGCCCATCCCTGAAGGGAGTATTCATGTTTTTCTTCATCTTCACTTTACTTCTTCTTTATGTGGATCATGAAAAAGCCTTTTCCCTTTTTCCCAGGAAAAAGAGTTTGTCTGAGGCGGATCTTAAGAGCCTTGCATAAAAGTCAGGATGTGTTAAATTGTGTTTGAGCTCCTAGCCAACCTCCGAAGTCATATTGTCTGAGTCCCCTAGAGTTTACTTCCAGTGAACAACAGCAGTCTATTTATTGGTTTCAGTTGCTGTGAAGTGACCATCCTGCAGAAGGGAGGCTGTTGCCCTTAGCTACACATTTCTTTGTGGGAATAATCTTGAATCACACAGAACCAAGTTAGCAGCTGGGCAAGGCACAGGCCTAGGTGAAATAATTTCATAGTGGTAGTCTTTTTCATAAAATACATTACAGAAGCTAAAATATGAACAAATGATGAACGCAATGAAGGAGAGATGGTGGGAAACAAGAAGGAAGACTTGGAAATGGGAAGAGGATCAGTGGTGGGGGCGAGGGAGAGAAGTGTAAAGGGATACAAACTAATCAAGATGTGTGACATGCATATACCAAAAAATTCTCCAAAATGATCATCACTATTCTTTATTGCAAACATTCACTAATAAAAGGGGGGAAGATACACTGGGCCCTGTCTGCTTAGAAGTAATTACCTCCTTTGCCAATTGAAGAAAAGGCTTGGGTTTAACACCATTCTCTTCCCCCTCAAGTGGGGATTTGCTTGTTTCTGTTCCACTTTTCTGAGATGTGTCAGTTGGTGCTGAAGATCCTGAACAATCTCTTTCCTTACCACCCTCACCTCGCAGGGGGATGACAAAGCCCCCAGAGGCGGTGTGCAGTGCAGGAGGTGCACAGAGCTCCTAGGAAGCTGCTGCTGCTGCTTCGGTTCTCATCCTGGAGAGGACACGAGAGAGCTGGGGTCTGTCCTTAAACTATGAATGTTTTCTTCCAACTTCTCCTTTCTCTTAGCTCCCGTCGCCTCCAGTCTTGAGCCATTCCATGCCATTCGCATCATAGATGAAAGCCTCACATGCAGACTGTTGAGTATGTTGCTATTGTAAATTTTATTCACTATCTTCTGTCACTGTTGACTTCATGATCTCTTTTTTGTTTTGTGCTTCATCTTCTATTCTGAGACTAATCTTCAAGTATTGAAGTTTACTTTCAACATAGAGGGACGCTTAATGTATTCAGTTTTCTTTATGTGCCAGCAAGACACTGGGGATGGGTGTGTCTTTATGTGTCTTCTACCCTAAATCCATTCACAGTCTTTTGTCTCTTTTTTCCTAAGGCAGTTTCCAATGCTCCCAATGCTCCCCGTGTCTGCCGAAGTTTGAAAAGGCTATAAAATTAAAGGTATGTAATTATGAATGCTATAAAAGAGGTTTGACAACTTTTGGTGGCATTTAATTCAAGCTAAACTTCTCTCATTCAAAATAATAAGCATAATGTTACTTATTATGTAAATGAAGTAGAAAGGCAGATGTTTTTCATCCTGGTGCATTCACTAGGGATTAATACATACAAAAGCTGAGTAGGAGGGGCCACTGTTCAGCTTGAAAACTTGAATAAGGGTGAAGCAAGAGGCAGGATGATTAGTTTGGAACTATGTTGTCCAATACTGGAGCCACTGACCACGTGAAGCTATTTATACTTAAATCAATTAAAATGAAATAAAATTAAAAATTCAGTTTCTCAGTCACATTAGCCATAACTGATGCATTAAAAGCTACATGTGGCTGGTGACTCCTTATGGAAGAGCACAAGGAGGATTCTCATCGTTGCAGATTGGATAGTGATGTTAACTATAGAACAGCTCACTAGAACGAGGGATGTCTGTAAAGTCTTCTAGCAACTGAAACTTTATCCATCAGGGTCCCACAAAATTCTGAGAATGGGTGCAGATCTATGAAGAGCCAAGAGATGTAGGAGTTAGAATCAGGTTGCTGGTTGAATGTCACCTCTGTCTCTCAAGAGAACACACCAGAGCTGTGCTCCCTAGAGTTTATATGCACATACACACCATCTGGGGATCTCACAGTGCAGAAAGTGCTGAAGCAAGCCTAGAGTGGGACCTGAGAGCCAGAGCTGGTAGCCAGTCCTCCACTGGTGCTGGTGTCACCCATCTGCAAGTCACACTTTGGAAAGCAAGGCACTTAAGCCCTTCACAGCAGCTAGGTGATATACAGGGATATCCCATGAAGTTAGTGAAATCACTTGATGAAGGAAACTTTAGTGGTTGCAGGCTGCTGCCAGCATATATTTCACTGCCTATAAAACTGAGTCATTTTACATCAGAGTCCTGCTGCAGAAAGTAGAAATTGCTGCCATATTACCAAGAAAGAAAAAAAAAAATCTCATTAGAAAATATTGAGTACATTAACTTGAATCTGTGATAGATGGTACTTTAATTTAGTTTTGAAGGCACATCAGTTTTTCAGATTCAGGAAGAACTTGTTTTTAAAATTTATCATGGAAGAAACTGGGCTCCATGGAAGCATGACTTGCACATATCAAACTTCAGTCCCTAGAAATGTTTTTCAACTCTGTTTGCAAAACTGGAATCACTTGGGGGAACTTGTATTACTGTGTTAAATTTCACCCTGAGATTTTTGTTTAATTAAGGGGGAAATCAGTATGTTTTGAACACTCCCAGGACTTTAACATGGAGCCACAGAGAAGCTTTGATCATAGCGGAGGCTCTCAGAGCTAACTATGCATCACAATACAGCCGCCTTAAAATAGAGATTGTCAGATTCTGCCTCTAGAATTGGTGATTGGGTAGGTAGGACTGGGTGGGGCACTAGAATTTGCATTTCTAGCAAGTTTCTAGGTGCTGCTACTGACCACAGCTGGAGAATCCTTGGCAGCACTGATTCATAGACTTGGTTACACATTGTAATCACCTGGAGAGTTTTAAAACCAAATGATGCTTAGACCCCACCTCCAGAGACTGTGGTCTAGTCTGAATACTAAAGAGTTTGGAAAGTTCCCCATAATTTAAGGACTGTGGATAAAAATAAAGCATCTTTTAGGTTTAAAGACCAGAAGCACGAGAACTGTATTTTTTGTCAGAAATGTAGATTCTCAAGCCCAACTTCAGAACTGCTGAGTCATAATCTGCCTAATCACGATCTCCAGGTGACTTCATGTATATTAAAGTTGAGAACCACTGTATCAGGCAGCTTTTAAAAAAGAAATTTATTGATTTATATATATATATATATATATATATATATATATATATATGTACTTTAAAAAAATTCTGGTAATGATTTCTGATATTTTCTAAAAATATTTGGACATATGATTGACTCCAAATTTCTTGAAAGTATTGAAGTTTTATTGGATTATTATTGCACAGACTTAAACCTGTCAGTTTCTAGTTGCATTGTAACAAAAGACATTGATAATGCTAGCAGGAAGGAACTGTGGACTTTCAAGTCTCAAGGTCAACAGCAACCAAGTTTTTCACATATGTACATGGATTACATAAAGTACTTTTTAGGTTAATGCATTTTGATTTTGAGAAAATTGTACACTTCCTACTTATGCTCCATGTATATCATGGATATACTCTTAATTATAAAATGTTTCATTACATATCAGTAAGATACAGAGGGTAGGAATGTGTTTAATGAATATAATGCCTTGGGGGAAAAAGATGCTACATTATGTTTTCCTAGTAAATTTTCGTCAGTAGTATTTTATGGTAATAGTGCTAGAGATCATTACAACATAGGAAAAGGAAATTTGAATGTGGTAGGAATCACCTAGTGATCTTGTAAAATGCAGGTTTGGGTCCAGTAAACCTGTGGTGGAGACCAGTATTAAATTTTTAGCAAATTCCTAGGTGTTCAGATGCTTTCAGTCCCTGGACCACATTTTGAGTAACAAGGATATTAGATTGACTAGACTTGTAGAAGGCTGTAAATTCATTTCAGTGACTCAGAAAGTCAAGTGGTCTGGTATAAATAGGAAGGGCAATTTTTTTAAAAGTGCTGATTTACCAAATTTGAACCATCTGAGAAAGAGACTGCAAAAGGTCAAACTTATTCATAGACCCATCATTAATGAAAAGTTAATGCAGTGATGAACAGTCATTTAAGGCCACTGCAAAATAGTAGCACAAATACCTCAGATGACTAGTAGGGCAAAATTTTCAAAATGTTGCAAGCTGTCTACATGCTTCAAGTAGCAATTTACATGCATAATTAGGTGCAATCAACAGTTTTGAAATGTAATATATTTTCTGAGCCTGTATTTACTTATGACAGATGTTAAAAAAATCTGTGTGCCCCCCAAAAATAGGGGGTAAAAAAGAAAGAGAAATATCTTTGTTTAATAATAGGAATCTTTAAAAGCACATGAGTAAATTTAGAACAAATTTATTTGAAGCATTTTATTTTTCTTTTGATTTAAGCTTCAGTTAAGCATTGAAAGAAGTTCACAAACACATTTTAGAAGTAACAAGCATGGAAGAGTAATAACTTACCAGTCAGCTATTCCAGCTCCTGTCTAAACTGACATGTGATTTTTATTTCTATATTGTAGAAAAAAATCTGTCAAATTCAAAACTTCATTGCACATACACCACAGCTTTTTTCCCCCCATCTTCAGAAGGGGCTTAATTCTCAATGCCAAATTCTTTTAGAAAATTTGAAGATTAATTAAGATGGTAGTTTCTCCTTCCTAAAACAAGGTCTTCTGATAAGAGATCAAGGCGAATTTTTATCATTTTACCATTCTAACAGTAAATGTTGGGTTCTTGCTAGGTACAATGTGATTTCCTAAGCACAATACATAGATAATCTAATCTACCATAATAAATCCCATAAAAATTGTTGGTTTCTTACCATGTGCTGGAGAGGGAAGGGAGAGTAAATAACAACTTTATTCTCTTGACTGGTACACTACTACTATGGGGTCATAATGTCTTTTAAAAGTATAACAAAGCTAGGTTTAGCGGTTGATGCTGGTAATCCCAGCACTTTGGGAAGGTGAGGTAGGAGCACAAGCTTGGAGTCCAGCCCCCAGAAACTTAGTGACAGAGACTCTGAATATATATATATATATATATATATATATATATATATATATATGTACTGGGAATGTAGCTGAGTGAGAAGGTCTTAGGATCTACGCCCAATATTACAAGACACACTTTGAAGATATCAATATGCAAAGCAGCAACTATTGGTGGTTTTTGTTGTTGTTGTTGTTGTTGTTGTTGTTTGCCTGTTTTGTTTTCTGTCTTTAGATTTTTGGTTTTTGTGTTTTTCTGTTGTTGAGAGGATTAACTGAGCAATTTTGCATGTCTGTATATGGGTTCATATATTTACACTTCGAAGATATCAATGGATAAAGTAATAACCACTGTTGAGACCATGTCACCTTGTCTATAGATCAGCTGTGATTGTACTATTTTTTATGCTAATTGGTGTCTGTTTGTTAATATGTTTTTGTACTTTTATTTTTTTAAAAATAAAAAAAAAAACAAGACAAACAAGCCTCACTTTATTATTTTTTTAAATCCCAATTTGAAATCCAGTTTACAGAAATATTGAGGAAGAAGGGACTGGGTAATTCAGCCCCCAAACTTTTTCTTTCCAAAAGCACGTTCATGTTGCATTATCCTAATTGCTGTCTGCACTGATTAAAGTGGCAATTAATTTCTGTCATACTTACATGCAGAGTCAGAGATTAAGAGATCGCAACGGAGGATGAACCCTAATGATGCGCTCTTACGCATCTACAAGAATAGCATGCAAGTTGTGTGTAAGTTAATGCAAAGCAGAAATGAGATGAACAATGCATTTTTCCAGTTTCATTAGACAAGTGTTATCTGTTTTCCATTATATGTTGCGAGAAAAAGCTACCCTCTGCTAGGAAATGTATGAATAGTTCATTCATCTGCAGATCCATTTGGAGGCATGATGAAACCTAAAGCCAGAACAATAGGCTCTGTTGAATATTAAACAGGTTCTTAATAACCCGCTATTTCTCTCCATAGGTCCTTCTAAGACTTATCGAGTTGGCATAGCTGTTCTCCTGAAGTTGTAGGCTACTCCCCAGGATGGCGGGGTGTCCGATGTCGAAGTCACCCTGATCACCTGACTGACCGTGAGCCCCTGTGTAAGGATTTCCTAGTCTCCCTTGCCATTCTTCCTATGTTTATGGCCGCGGTTCGCTCCCTGCCTCGACTCCGGGCCCCCCAGAGCTTCCTGGAGTCTTGCCCTGCCAGCACGGAACTCGCCACTTGGAGAGTGCGCGCAGCTGGCGCCCACCCCGGGGTGCTTTGCGTGAAAGCCTGGCAGCTACACCTCGCTTCTCTCTCCTCCTGACCCGTCGACGCTCAGCTTCGGACCTTCACGCCACGTCCCCGCGCACCAGACGACTCGCGTCCTCCCTGGCCTCGCGGGGCTCCACCCCTCCCCAGCTCTAACCCGCGACCACCGGAGGCAAGGTTAGGTCGATTCCTGCCTGGCACTCGCCGCCGGCTTCTCCTCTCCTCTGGCGTCTGGAGCGGGGCTGCGCGGTGCCCGCCGACTTCGGAGCGGGGCCGGGACCCTCTCGCCACGGTCGGGAGGGGTCCCGGTCGGCGGAGGCGGGGTCCCCGGGGGTCCGGCGGGTCCTCTCCGGGTCCCCGCCGCCGCCGCCCGGCCCAGGTCGGGAAACCTCCTTCCGCGGCTCCTCCGCGCAGGGCGGGGGCGAGGGCGAGGGCCGGCGGCGCGGGCGCGCGGGGACGGCGACCTCTCCGACCCCCGACAGTCGCCGTCGCTGCCGCTCGCGGGCGGATCCGGCTGTCGGGCTCGCTCCTCCAGCAACTTTGTTCGGAAGGTCGGGAGGGAAGCGCCGGGGCCCGAGAGCCGGAAGGCGGGGAGGCTGGAGGCCGGCGGGAGAGCGCGATCCCCGGCGTCCCCAGCCGGGCGCGTGGGAGCAGAGGCGCCGCGCCGAGATGCGCTCCGCGGAGCGGGGCTGCGGGCGCTGAGGCCCCCGTTCCGAGGACGCGCGGCCGCCGCCCGCCGCTCCCGGCCGGGCCGCCGGGGCCGGAGCCGAGCGCAGAGCGGGCTGCGGGCGCGGGAGGGAGCGCGGGAGGCGGCCCCTCCTCGGCGAGCCATGCGTGCCGCGGGCAGCTGAGGAGCCGCCGGGCGCCGCGGCCAAGTCTCCGCTCGCTTTTGTCTTGCCCTCCAGTTGAATGGGAAGATGGAGATGGACGTGGAGGGAGTTTCTCCGCGCCCGGAGCCCATCCCCCGCTCCCAGGGGGCCGGCGGAGCCTGCCAGGCGCTGCCTCCGCGGCCCCAGCCCCAGCCGCAGCGGGAGCAGCCGCGGGCTCAGGATGAACTGCCCGGCGAGAGTGCCGGCGCTGGGGACGGCGAAGATCCTGAGACGAGGTCCGGCGGCCAGAGAGGCGAGAGCAAGGTAGGTCCGCGGTTTTGCCTCTGTGACATCTTTTGAACAAAACCAAGGCGGTCTCCTCGTGGCTGTCACTTTCACCCTCCGCTCCCCCAAGCCCTTACCTCGCGAGTGTGGGGGCGGGGGCGGCAGAGGGGGAGGGGGCGCGGGGTGGAAGGCAGTCCACGGGCGGTAGTGACTTTGCGAGCTGGAAGCGTGTGTAGAAGTGCTGTGGTTTCCGTGTTCAGTGATGTGTGCGGAGAAGTCTCCTGGTACATGCGGTGTGACGCTCAGGACACAGCCGGGCACCTCCGGGGAGCGGCGCCGAGACCTCTGCTTGCCCTCGTGGTGGAACAGAGGCGTGCTGGATGATACCGGTCTAGAGAAAATTCGTCTTCACGGGCTGCCAAGTGGCTTCGGAGACTCCTTGGAGCGAGGTGACATCAACCTAAAGATAACAATGGAGCAAAGTTTGGCTCCTTTGCAGAATGGAGAACACTGCTTAACCCAGCCCTGGGCTGGATGTTCTCCGCCTCACCTGGTGTCTTCTTACTTAGGACATCAGGGCACTTAGGTGAAGCCCGGGCAGTCGTTTCAGCCCTGCTGTGTCATTGTAGACTAGGGAGCAGCTGCTCTTTACTGGGCAGAGAGGAGTTCTTCAGGTCATTGAATAGCAGCAAGAAATGGCTCAAATGCCATTCTCTGGTGCTGATGCTTCTTCTGCTGAGAAAATGGTACGGGAAATGGCATGGAAGATAATGCCTTGGTAATAGTAGTAGAGTGTTCATCACACCTTTGTCTCAGCCTTCTGTTTCTGTACAGACTTGGAGTTTAGTTTCGGGGAAGATGGTGTTGTTTGGTTGTGTCTGTGTAAAGAGTACACGTGTATTTGTTAATGCATTTTGAAACTGGCTGCTAATATTGGGGGAGAGTGGTTCAACAAATCAGAATATTGGAACCAGAGAACTGTCAGTCCATCTACTCACTTTTGCTCACATAAGGAAGTGTATAGGAAAAGAGGCGCTTCTGCTGGTTAGAAGCTGCTTGCATCTCTGGCAAAGCGCCTCCTTGGAGATTGCTTCGGTTTCTGCTGGACCTTTCCTAAAATACAGATTAAACAAATACCCAAACCATGTCATGGTCACATTGAATGTCTCTCTTCTGTGTTTGGAGATAGCTCACCTAACAAGTTTGGATTTGCAAATAATCAAAATTGTTTTGCATTTTGACACTGAGCTAAAAATTAAGGTTGTTGCTTATATACCAAAATCAATAGTTATTTAAATGGCAGCCTACCAAGGAACTGGAATTTGAACATGCTTTAGTTCTTACAAATGTATACAAGACTGATGTTGTGAAAACTATGATGAATTTTAATATTCTGAAATCCTCAGTTTTCCAGTTGCTCCTGATTTCATGAATATTTAATTCTGTCATGACTGCATATTTACTACTTTAAATGACTGCTCAGTTTCATGAGATAACCATAACTGAACATCATGTTGCCTAACTGAACTTGAAGTTTCTTTTGCAAAAATAGGTGTGGAGAATGATCAAAATACACAGCTAGTGCTCCATTTCCATATTACTGGTTCACATGCTCTGAGCATGAGAAATTCCTGCCATCAGCAGAAATCTGTGCTTGTTTATTTCTCTTTGCTGCGCGGTGCAGACTGTCTAACGTTCTACTGGTTCTGGGGGATAAGAAAGGCGATGCACTAGAAATATTATAACAGGTGAAGAGAGGATTGAAAGCCGGTTGATTACATTTAGGTAATTAGCATGTTCAGGTAATTGAGTATTCCAATGATGTGATTTGCTTCATGTTTGTCTGCAATTTCTGGAAATGGAAACAAAATACTACTTTTCTCCCTCCAGGTGTTTGCCTTAAAAATGATGTTACATCCTTCTCTTAACCTAGGAAGTCAGCTGTGTTAACCCTTTCTTGCCTCAGGTTCTTGTGAGTTTGAGGATGGTTAAGTTTCAGACCTTAGTAACTGTTTTTGTTTTTGAATGAAACTAAGGCAAGTTATAAATTGATTCTTCTTAGCAAATTCTGGTTGGTTTAGTGGAAAGACCTTTGTGTGTTTGACCAAATCATTCTACTAAATTACTAATGGAAGAGAAACTAGGATAAAGTTAAATCTGGTGCTACTAGACTTTTGGTGTGACGCGGGTAACTTACAGCAGTAAAGTTCACAAACAGAAAATAAAAATACACATTACATGACTATATGTTTTCTTCATAATAAAATATGAATTTTGAAAACTGAATTATTTATCTCAGCTCTTTCACCATATAAGCATAGCATAAATAGGGTGTGAATGCATATGCCTCTTGAAAAGTAAACTATTGGGGGGGTAGTGGTATTGTGTTTTGTTGTTGTTTTTTAGATTCTGGTTTGAGGTCCTGATGTATTTTCTCCAAAGTTAACCTCAGTTGTTCTATGGGAAAAGAAGTTGGTGCTTAGTGCCAGATCAGCTTATCTTCTAAACTGCAGTTTCACCGTCATATGTCCTTTGAAAGTCTCTGAAATAGGAAGAGGTTAGAAAACTGGATCAGTCAAGGGATTTTTTTTGGCAGTGGTTTCATGATGTGACTGATGCTTTCTATTCTAGATATTCTAGATAGCAGTGCCTAGTTCCTCGCTAGCAACTACTCTTCAAAGAAATGTTACAGCAACCCCATGTTGTAGATGCTTTGATTCCGTTAGGTGGAAGGGACTCTAAATCAACCATTCATTCCCCCTTTGTTCTTTTACAGTGAGCCTTTATAGAAAGCAGCCTTTGCAGTCATCTAAAGACAACCTACTAATCACCTCTGGTGACCTCTGAGATACTCTCTCACCTGTTATGTTAAGATCTTCTTGCTTATATCTAAAAAGAGATTCTAAATTGGACAAATCTCCTTTCATCTCATCCTAAGAATAAATATTAAAAATAGTCACTTTCCTTAGATAAGATTTTCAAATCCTCGGTGGTGCTCTTGATTATGGATCTAGCTCTCCTTAAAACTTTCTTACTGACTTTTATGCAGGCTCTGAGTGTCCTTTTCACGACTTTTAAAATTCTTCTGTAATGCTTTGTTTATGCTGAATAACTCTTGTTCTGGTGCTTCTCAAACTTCCTTTGGAAAGTTGGTTTTTTTTTTAATTTTTATTTTTTGTATTGAGGGCCACTCCGGTGTCTTATGTTCTCTATGTTATCAAATTACCTAAATAAATGTGCAAATTCTTTTACTGAACCTAAAGGGATAATAGAAATGATTATCTCTTGCCTATTGCACTTCATCTTATTCTTGTATTTCCTCTTTTCTTCCTTATTCTCCACATTTTTCTACTCCCTCCTTACAACCTATACACCATTTACCATGATGTTTTGTAATGTGTATTTACGGCCCATATGTGAGGCATCATGCTCACTTTCTTTTATGTGCAGCTCTCAGAAAACTTTGGCTTCTAAGACATGTTGTCCTTCCTTGTGACTCTGACCTGGAAGACTTTAGGCTGCTGCTACCAATGATGCTTCATGGATGGAAACGAGTCAAAATTCCAAATTCAAATGGATTCCATCAGTAATGCTGCCTTAAATATTCAGTTTACTATAGTTTTTGAAGCCTCTTATTTTGAAAGAATTTTAGATTTATGGTAGAGTTGTGAAAGTAAGACAGATTTCTGCATAACTTTCCCCAGTTTTTTCTGCGGCCACTGACTAATCATGGTTTGTATATCACAATGAAGAAATTAACCTTCTACAATACTACTAGCTAGACTCGTCCAGGAAATTTTACTTCAGTGAAAGTGTAGCACCTCAGTGTTTTCCATTCTATTCTTGTAGTATTAAATGAGGCCTTTTTGGAAAAGCTCCGTGCAGGTGTATTTAAGAATCTAGCTGAATTTTATGGTAAGTACTTACACTTTTTTTCGGTAACTAAAAGCAGCTTACAAAGTATGAGATTTGAGATCCCTTCAACTGCATCTGTAGCAGTGAGCCAGGTGGGAATTAAGAGCTTGGCGAAGCTCTGGGAAGCTCTTGACTTGTGGAGAGTGATAGTCTTTCGTTTTTAACCTGAGCAATATTCCTGATTAAGGTAAGGCAGGGTTGGTCAGTCTGCAGAAAATCGCAAAGTCTCAAATAGCAAGGAGAGGAGAAAAAGCAACGGGTAAAGTCAAGGCAGTTTACCTAGAGGCCAAAGCCCTTGGGTGACTGTTCCTAGCATAAAGAATAATGCAAGTCCTTTCATTTTCACATTATTCACCAAAAAGCCTGTTATTTCTAGCCCAGGAGCAGAAACCTGCCCACATTAAGCACAATATCAAAGTTATTATGAGAGTTGACTGTGAAATCAGAAAGATCTGATTTCATCTTGGCGCGGTCCTTCACTCCTGACTTTGCAGAAGGTTTTCACGTTTCTAAACGTCTGTCTTTTCACCCATAAAGTAGAAGTGTTTATAGTGTCAGCCATCTTTGATGATTGTATGGTTCAAATGAGATAAAAAGTTTTAGATTCAATGCTTCATAGATAATACTAGGCAACACTGTTAGCAATAAAAAAACTTATTACTGCAATTATAGTCCAGTGTTTGCAAAGGAGAATGACTTTAGACTCGGTTCACCTAGAGTTTTCCATTTCCTAGAGTATCTTAGCATTCACCATGCTACAGTCAAGCCATGCTGGTCCTCATTGACCTGATTTTGGTCTGTTAGCCTTTGGATGTTCCCAAATCTTTTCCTGGTATGGTTAAGAAGTTAGCAAAGAATTACAGCGTCACTTTACTGCTGCTCTGTCACCATAAAAACTAGGGAGGGTCAGGTGGGAAATCTCTCCAGCTACCCCAGGTGTGTGTGTAGTATGTACATAAGATGCTAATGAAGTAAATGGGTTGTCTTGTTCTTGCATATTACATTTATGGCTTCTTGGGAAGAATAGGTAACACATTTAAGATGTAAGAAAATACACTAAAAATTTGTATTTTTTAGGGCTGTTTTATGAAGGAAAGGGAAATAGACGCTAAGGTCAGCAAAAAAGTATTTCGATGTAAGGTTACAAGGTAATAACAAAATCAAAGGAAAATAACAAAACTGTGGTTTAGTGAAACCCTGAAATTTGGGTAGCTCAAATAATCTAAGTAATAGGAAGTGATGACGTCACTCATGAGCACTGACATAAAGACCTTTTGCAGATGTGAAGGGGATCAAGAGAGGGAGAGAGGGGAAGGAAATGTAAAAGTGGATTAAGGTGCATTCTGTCCATGTACCAGCTCCCCATAAGTATAATCATGTACTGCAAATGTGAACTAATAACAATTAAAATTAAAGAATAAATTCTAACTATGCTACTGTGCTCAAGACCCATATTCCATGTAAAGGTTATCTAATTGGTCTCACTTGAACCTGGTGGTTCTTGGCCAGGACAGGCTGGGAATCCTCACCAAAGGTTCTGACAAATTGAATTCTTTGTAAGTGTTATAGGTTGCTGGAAAAATGTCAGAGTGCTATTATCAAATCAAAGGAATTGTATATTAGTGGCCACTAAGCACCAACACTCCTCCCCTAGATGGGGGGTGGTAGGGGAGAGTCAGAGAGTAAGAGAAGCAGAGAAGCCTGGTGTGGTGGCGTCCCGAATTGGGTCCCTGAATGGCAAGGTGTCATTCACTGACCTGGCCCTCTCCCCATCACCCACCCCATTCTCACAGATAAGCAAACTGAGGCCCTGACAAGTGATTTGCTCAATGGCAGAGTGCACACTTGAAGACTGTTTAGCCTGGAGCATGTGTCCAGATGGCATGGAAAAAAATCCCCCTCCTAAAGAACCCTAATCTTTTCTGAGTTCTAGTATGGTTATATGAAATATTTGGAATCTGCTTCAGATTTTCAGAATTTTTAGTTTCTTATAAAATGAGATTAATATACATTTGCAACAATGTAAGCATAAGCAGAAATTGGATTCTTACTTTTTATAGTATAAGCCTTTTGCATTGCTCATGTCCATTTGAATAAATATATTAACTTCTTTTTTTTGGATCTGCCCATAAATTTAAGCTAAACTGCCAAAGTTTTCTCTGACCTATGAATTTATGAAAAGATGCTTCTGTCCTCATGCTTTGACCTCCCCTCCACCCTATAGAGGTCATTCTAGAGAATGTGGCACCATGGACAGTGTCAGCTTCTCCATCTTCTCCATCTAGTGGCAAGTGTTGGGACCAAGCTGATCATCCTGGGCAATCACACTCTCCCAGTCCCATGCCTTACTTATAATGAACACTCAATAAATAGACATTACATGAAGTCTTGTATTATGTATTCAGGCAACATGTATTAGTGCTTCCTATAGATGCCAGCATTGCATAATTGAGCCCACAGTTTAATGGAAAAGACACAAATGTACAAATATGGTGGCACTATAAGGGGCTGGGAAGGATACAATAAAGGACAGTAAGATTTCGCAGGGTAGGGAGTAGATGCTCTGCAAGCAGAAAGAGGAGACATTTCACCAGATCTCAGGGAAGGAGGAAATGTGTAGAGCAAGAACTTTGCAGATGTGGAGACTGTGTCAAAGTTTAAGATAGCTGAGAAAGTTGCAGAAGCTCATCACAGGCTCAGGTGGTGTGAATGGCTGCAGGTGTTTGTCTCACAAAGCCCTGTGATGGAAATTTAGTGTACATTTTATAAATAGCAGGTTGGGACTGGTACTTCCAAGGTTTCCCAGCTATGTCACTGTGCCCGGCAGAGCTTCCCAGACTTGGAAAGTCTATACATTAATAAATTTAAAAGGAAATGGGTAGGCAGAAATAGAATTGTGTGATGAGAGAGGGCATTGTATCAGTTAATATATAAAAGACATTTAAGCATCAAACTGGATAAATACATAAAGTTAATCTCATGATAGAGCAGCCTGTCTTGAGAAAGAATAGGTGGTCTCCCCAGGTCCCCCGCCAGATATACCCTGCTTCAGTCCACCAGCCCCTCTACTGTCCTCCCTTCTTTGGGACTCTGTGCACTTCTCTCTGGGCTGGGACATGACCTGCTGGGAGTGCCTTGCCAAGATTGAGACTGGACTGAGCCATTTTATTAGGTTTGTCTATTTTTTCTCATGGGTACAGTTTCCCCAGAGCTGGAATCAGTGATAAGAGGGACCCATGTTCTTAGACTGTTGTCTTCACTTGTAAAAAGTAATTTAACAAAGAGTCATTCTTGAGCTCCCTCCAAAGTGTGATTGGTACAGCAGGAGGAGTAACAGTCTGTTAGCATACTTATAGCATACTTACGTGAAGTGTTTTCTAAGATAAAATGCTGACCTGACTTCCACAGTGGCCAAATGAGATTAGGCTGTGGGACACAGCAAACACTCATCAATGAACGGTTCTTCGGCTTCCCCAAATAATCCAGGGCATGGGGCACCATCCACTCACAGAATCTGATGGCTGGCGGTGCCCTATCTGTCTTTCCTTGCCTTTACCTCCCACTGGCCAGGCTGGCATCTCCACGCCTTGGTGTACCCTATTATTTACCATTGACGTTGAGTTTTTAAAAATTTTATTTATTAATGTATAATTTACAAATAATAAAAATCACCCCTTTACTTGTAGATTCAATGAATTTTGACAAAATCAACAGGATGTCAGTATCTGCTCCCTCCCCAGAGCCTCTGCGCGTTATCCACATCCTCACTAATGAACGGTTGGAAAAGACCCTTACCCAGTCTTTTCCAAAATTTCATGTAAATGGCGTAAAATTATATATAGCCTTTCTCTCCGAATTGTTTTGCTGAATGAAGGATATTTGAGTTTTCATCCATTTTATTGTGCGTATCAGCAGTTCCTGCTCTTATGGAGCAGTACTTCATTGTATAGATATATAATATGTTTATCTGTTCCCTCCATGATTAACAGTTTGTTTACATATTTTTAGCTTCTATGGATAAGACTGCTGTGTCTTTTTGTGAACATACTTTTTTTTACTTCTCTTTGGTTAATTCCTAATTGGACTATTAGGTCTAATGGTAAGTTTGCATTTAACTTTATAAGAAACAAACATGCTGTTTTCAAAAGTGGTGGCACCAATTCTCATCTCCATAATTAATTCAGGAAGAGTTCAATTGCCCTACATCATTGCTGCACCTGATATTGTGGGTACTTTTAATTATTCTAGGAGGTGTAACATCTTATTGTGACTTTAATTTGTGCTTCCTTATTAACTACAGATGTTGAGCTTGTTGCACGTCAGTTTTTATTTGTATATTTCTTCGTGGAAGGTTTGTTGAAACCTTTGGCCTATTTTAGAAAAAAATGGGCTGTTTGTAATCTTATTGATACACCTGTTATTTTCAGGCAGGTTTAGGTATCAGAAACCCTGATGGAAATTTGAGGAGGTTGTGAAGCGAACATTTTGGAGTTTCCTTTTTGAGGAGAATAGAGCCCTTCATGAACTAACATTTGCTGAGCATACCTGTGCCGGTCACAAAGCAAGGTAGATTCACACTGACTGATCCTAGTGTATGCCACACAGTAATCCTGAGAAATAGCTGTTATTAACCCCAAGGTTATGCAGCTAGTATAAGGCAGAGGAAGGATTTAAATTTAAGTCTGGACTCTTACTCCACTCCCTCAGGTGAGACTTCAAGGCCCCCATTGGTTCTCAGAACAGACTGGTTAGTTTACCAGCTCAGCTTGGCTGCTTGCACTGCTGTGGATGTTTCAGAAGGAACCCTCAGGTGAAATAACACTGCTGGCATTGACATGCAAATCAGAACATTGAGCTTAAGGCAAAAGAGAATGCTCCCAATTTTATTTCAGTCCTGAAAAAATTCTATGCTCTTCAGAAGTTGGAATATGAGAATTCTCCTGAGAAGGGGAAGGTTTGAGGTATCCATTGAAATGTCAGTACCCAAGAACATCCATCTTAGGCGACACAGGGCTACAGTACTGCTGACCTTGGATCTTAGACCCTGATTCAAATCTCAGTTTGTCCCTAGAGGCTGTGAGACCTTGGGTGTAGTGTGTGAACACTCTAGTCTGGATTCTTTTATCAGTAAAGATGCAAAGTAAAGATGAGATGAAATTAAATTGTTGTTAGAACAGCCGACTCATCCCATGTTAGCCTTAAAAGTTGTGTCCCAGGAAATACTGGGTCACATGTAAGTTGGGAGTGTTGGTCATCCTGCCTAAAGAATGAACATAAGCATCTAGACCCTTTAGAGACTCTGAGTTGACCTTTAGAGACATTTAGAGTTCTCTGAGTTGGCTTAGAAACAGTTCAAAGCAAGGCTGTGGAATTGAATGAGACATGCAGCATTGACTTTCTGAAGAAATAGCCCCAGAATATTCCAAGCCAGGTCCTCCAACTGCCCACTATGTAACAAGTGTGCATTTGCAAGCTAGCTGAGAAAGACTCCCTTGCTGGAGAAGGGAAGGGTCTCTGGGAGAATGCCTTTACTGCAGGACAAAGTCACCTTCATGGGTAATTATACAAAAGTTTCTGATGCAGATGGGGTTAGTGCCAGTAATCATTAGACTCAGTATTTTCATATAGGAATAATATGCTCGTTTAGGGAATGGGCCTTGGACATGTGACCTTCAATCCTGGCTCTGTCCCTCCTGACTGTGAACACTTGTTGAAGTGACATTTTCCTTGAGTCTTAGAATCTTCAACTCTAAAATAAGGATAATATTTTGACCTTTCTAAGAAATTTCTAGAGTTGCCATCCAAATTCCGTAGTACTTGTGTGAGCAAAACTTTTTGTAAACTCTTACGCACATCTGAGTGGGTATGAAAACTTCTGCAGGTTTGTTAGATAAGTGACTCCTATGGTTTTTCAGTGACCCTCTTTAAGAAATTGGGTAAAGAAATTATGTCATTAGTGCCATAGGGGCTGGGTGTTAGGGTCCATAGGAGTATGTGAGTATTCCTGGGAAGGATGGCTCAGGTATCACTAGCTGGAGTCAAGGATTTGGGCTATGGTGTTTCTCTAAAGACATTGTCAACTCACCCTGAAAGCTTGCTCTCTGGTTTCTTTGTTTTATTTGCGTTTTGAAAAGTAATAGCGACTTTTTTAAAATTTGTTTTTTGGAGCTCACCGTGTCTACCCAGGCCATTCCCTTTGCTTAGAATGCTTATCCTCTGTCTCCCTCCTTTGGCTTCCATTTCACCCAGCTCTTTTTCACTTATGCTTCAAACTCGGTTTAACATCTCAGGGAAGGGTTCCCTAATTTGAGCCTTTTCATGCCTACACATAAGTCAAATCCCTACCGACAATGTATTGTTCATTCTTAACTGTGCAGTCTGTTTAGTGTACACCAGGAGGATAGGGACTAGGTGTGCCATTTTCACATCTGTTTCTCTAACCCCAATAGAATAACACATATTAAGCCTTTGAATATACGTTTGGGGAGCAAGGTTGGGTATCAATTTCCATTTTGAGAATCTTTTTCCCAGCACCCACGTTCTGATACAGACTAGCCCCTGTCCTTGTGCATCCCATATTCTAGTGGGAAAGACAAATACTAAACAATAAACACATATATAATCAGACACTGATGACCATCTGGCTGACTAGAGAACTACATCCAGAGCCTCTGCCTAACACTATTTATGGGAAAGTATCTATTCAGAACAGTAAAGAAATAATCCCAATCTGATCATTTTTCTTGAGTCGCTATCTATTTATGGCCTCAGACCTTAGTTTCCTCCTTTGCATGCTACTTTCCCTAAAGAGTTTAAGTTCTTCTTACTATTGTCATTCAGCAACACATGAGAGGTGTCACCAGCTTCCTTTCCTGTGCTCATGTCAGACATGGCTGACTAACCCCAGTACTCTTGCCCCTACGCTTGGCTTTCCATCAGAGCAAGCATGCATTAACAGCCAGGCAGATGAGTGTGCAAGGAGAAATTGTGGTATCCTTGTTCTGAGCTTACGGCTGTCCTAGTGATGACTTCCCTCTCATTCACACCAGACACTCTATCCTCAACCCTCTCTGCCTCAGTTCTGTCATTATACACGAGACATGCGTAGCTTTTAAAGTTAAAGGTAGTTAGAATGGGATAAAACAAATAATTCACTTTCTTATTTGCACTAGCCACACTCTCAGAGCCACAGAGCCACAAGTGTAATGGCCTCCGAATTGGACACAGACAGAATGTTCTGTCACTGTGGAAAGCTCTGTGGGATAGCTATGACTGTATCGTGGACTATGCCTTCAGTTCTCCTGGCTTGCCCCGGTCGCTTCATGGAAAGCCTGCTGAGATGTTCTGAAACAAGCCCTTTGACAAGGACAGAGACTTGCCTGGTTCCTTGGGTTTGCTTTGGGTCCCTGATAAATTACTTACAAATTGTATCTGAACTACCAGTATTGTGTATACAGCAATCTAGAGCAAGATCTCATTGTAAAACTTTGGCTTGTGGTCCTGCTGTTTTTCCTTAGGCAGGCCCTGGATCTTTGTGTCTGTCCTTGACCAGTACAGAAAACAGTCTCTTGTAAAGTAGTTCCAAGAGATAGCTTTTCTATCACTCAAGTTCACTGCCTTTATTAGTGGGTAGTTGAGCCACCAGCTGAAGCACCATTGACATCTTTTCTTAGCCATTTACTAATGATTGCATTCGTACTGTGGGGATTACTATGATGGCACTTATTGTCAGAATACACAGGCAGAGAAATCTTTTTGAGAGCTCAAATCTAACAACATCATAGAGCTTCAGTGCTTACAACAACAACGCAGGAAATAATTTTCAAATTATGTAATAGATAAAGAGTACTCAGTTACAAAGTTGTACCTGTTAGGTGTCCTATTCTTCTTCCTCCTTCTCTTCTTTCTCTTCCTCCTCCTGGTCCTTGTCCTCACCTTTGTGCTTCTCCCTCTCTTCCTTCTTCTGTCTCACTCACACTCTTAAGTACATTGTGATGACTGCTGCTTTCAGGTCTAGATAAATAAGAAAAAAAGAACATGGAAAAAAACCTCTGAAAATAGGAACTACTTTTTCAGCCTTTTCTGTATTTCTTTTTTTCAGTCCATGAGGGAGAAGAGTGATCTTTCTGAGAGTGGAGGAAGAATTGGAGAATTAGTCCTACAGGGTCCTAATATGGAACTTGCTGTGTCTTTGCCTAGCACATTATATGTCTGTCAGCAGGAAAAGAGATGGGAAAATGGCCCCAGGGTGGATTTAGTGAATTTCTGCCTGTTAGCTAGGATGAAAATTTGAATGACACCTTGAAGTGATCTAAAACTCTTTTATTTACACGTGGAGTTAGCTGGGAGGCCCCAGGCATCGCATTCAGAATGTAGCAATGTGTGGGTAATAGTGAAAGCCAGACATGTGCGCTCTCTGCCTTCCTGCAGCAGCGGATACTCTGCGCCACGAAGGGGCAATGCAACTAATAGAAGAAGGACCAAGAAAGAAAAAGATACACGGTTACACCAGTAATACATTTTTCTGGTATTTTATGTACCATTAAAAGAATTAGTAAAAGCATAGAGGCACAGGAAAATTAACATATTTGCCAAAAGCCAGAGACGGAGTGCACAGAGCTACGATTGCCAACCAGCCATTACTTTACTATTTCTGACTGAACTAAAGAGGTGAAGCTGGACCCCACTCTGAAGTCTTGCACATCGGGGAGCTCTCTCTTCACCCGTGGAACTCAGGAGTGAATACATGGACTCCGGGTATCTGCAGTGTCAGTGGCTTTAAGCAATTTGAAATTAAGAAACGTGTGTGTACAAGGAGTGAAAGGGAGGGAAAGCGGAGTGACTAACGGGTTTTCCATCTTTGGAGACCTTGCTTTAACCACGAGCTTCCTGCGCTCCGCACTCAGACGTACACGGACATCTCCTGTGCGCTACTACTGCAAAGGCCCTCAGCTCAGAGCTGCAGTCCACACGCTCGGGAGTTTCTTCCCCATTTTGGTTTTTCTAATTCAGCTTCTAGGAACTTTGAGAATTAAAAGAAATCTCCTCATCCGTGGCACGGTCTCTGCATTCTGCAGGGATTTGGTATCTGGCAGTGTCAACAGATGAGATGTTGCCCTGCTTGTTGTTTCTCTCTGGTGCTGAAGGGGAGGTAGAGCTGCCTCCCATGCCAAAGGAAAACAAGAAAAGAGAAGGAAAGGAAAGAAAGAAAGAAAAACAAGGAATCTTTGAGGGAAAAGCAGGATCACAAAGCCCTGACATCTCACATCTGACATGATGCCGGACATAGGTGCGCAATCTTTGCTCTCATGCATCCGTTTAATTTTGGCCTAGAGCCTAGGTTTGCACCTCTGAAGCTAGGGACGCCACTTTCGTTTTTCTTTTTCCATTGCCGTCAGTTGTGTAGCAGCTATTTTTTAAAATCTCAAAGTTCCATAGAGGGTTAATTTTACACTAGGTTAAGTCTGACGGTTTAACCATCTTCAGGGAGAGTCTGAGTGTCTGTTTTGCGCCAGACAGGTAAGACAGAGTCTGACAGAAGTGATGTTCTAGCCGAGGATGAGAGAACTCTATAACAAGAAGCCTGGGTTTCTGCTGATGATTCATCAGAAAAATAAGCATAGTAATGGAATTGGGGATTTAAAAGGATCACAAGGAAACAACCACATTCCTGCATTGGTGCCATCATAAGAAATTCTGTTCATCTGTACTACAAAAAAAGAGTTGGTGATGTGTGTATATACATATATAGAGTATATGTATGTGTATATGCATGTGATTGAACCTTCTTATGCTGTACACATCAATCAAACCATGCCATTGCAACCCAATACAAATTATTTGTTGATTAAAAATAAATTAATACAAAATTCTATTAGTCTGCCATATATAAGCAGTCCTCTGGCACAGTGGACTTCCTAGCAGACGTAGGCCGCTAACCTTTTTTTGTACTGATTAGTGACCGAGATGCTACCCATCATTACTGGTTGGATCATGGGTAATTTGGAAATGCTTCAGTCGAAAATGAGTCACTGAATCTCTGTGATGTCTTCCATGTGTTGCTTGGGTTCTGAGAAGGAAAGCTGGATTCTGTAACAGGGTGACGGCTCAGAAACGAGCATAGTGGAGTTTTCTGAGGAACATATTGGTCCTCCTTTTTGAGCACTGGTTAAAGACTGTGACTGAAAACTGTGACAGTAGGTGTAGTCACTCCTTGTAAGGAAACAGATCTTGTTTCTAATGATGTGGATTGGCTGGTTCAGGCTGAACAAAATAACCACCTTTTGGTGAATTAAAGCCATAATTTTTCTCTAGAGCAGTGGTACTCAACTGAGGACAGAGCCACTGCACCCAGGGACGTTCAGTAATACCTGCAGACGGTTTTGCTTGTCACCAGCATGGGCGGGGTGCCCCTGCCGTCTTCTGAGAATAGCCAAGGACACTGCTACATGTCCTACAGTGCACAAAATGTCTTCCCTCAACAAATTATCAGGCCTCCAAGTCGGTAGAAACAAAATTTAGAAATCCTAATCTAGTGAATGTTCTAAATCTTTGGCATTTTGCCTTTGTGTCTGTTTCACAAGGATAATATTTTGAGGGTATATTTTGAAGTAGATGTGTAAGTCTTTCCTTTATGATGGGGTATGCAGAACTCTTTAGTCTCTGGATTCAGCCCCTTTTCAAATCTAATTTTAAAAGACTACTTTCAGAAGAAAGTTCCTGAAAACAAGAATTCCAAACAGTGTTACTTCTCTAGTAAAACTGAGATTCACTGGAACTCTTTCTGTTGCCCTGATGGTGAAAGATGGGAATCATCTTGTCTAAAACATCACAGTCCCAGACTGTAGCATAGATACTGCATCTCAAACAGGCTTTTTGTTTCAGAATTAGTGCATTTTCATCTTGTAATTGTTCTTTGACTACATGTATTTTCTTATACGGTGCAATATGGATTGATTTATGCTCTAGAATTTTCAAATCAGGAAAAACATTATATCCCAAATAGTTTACATTGAAAAATGAGCGTGTGTGTGTGTGTGTGTGTGTGCGCGCGTGTGTGTGTGCGTGTGCACTCCTGCACACACACAATATAAGGCTAAGAACACTCAACCTTGTGAAGTATGGTGACCAGTCAAACAAATCATGTTAGAAAAAAGAACCCTAAGCTTACCCAGTGAGTTTAAAAACTGTGTGTTGTTCATATTTAGATTCCATTTTTAATTGTGGTAAGCAGGTGTTATGAAATATTTGATTAAACTCTGTTGATCCTACCCTAAACGTTGAAAGATTTAATATTCTAAATCTATGAAATTTGTTATTATAATTTTATTGAGCACAATGATTAATTACCAGTATGAGATGGCCAGGAAAGAGTCTCACATCATTTACTATACTTAGGGCCTGAAGTGAGAAGTGTTACACTTTATTTCAAGGGTTGGCAAAATTTTTCTTTATTTATTTATTTTTACTCTGAGAGCACTATGCCTTTGGCTCAGCTATTCAGTTCTGGTGCAGTGATGTCAAATCAGCCATGGGCAACCCATAAATAAATGGATGGTGTTACAATCTGATAAAACTTTGTTCCCAAAACAGACACTGGGCCCGGTTTGGCCCTGAGGCCCTGAGGCCATAATATACCCACCTGTGATTTATTTATTTCAGGAATTCAGTTTTGTCATGGGCAAATGCATAATTCTTATTGTATATTTTTGCAGTGGTGAGGGTTATATACGGAAACCTGAAAGTAATCATAGACTCCAGTTTGAGAATCACTGCAAGTGTGGATTTGTTCATCATCAACAATCTAAAAGACAAGGAATATGCCATATCCACAAATTGATTTTCTTAAAAAGTAATGCAGTGTGCATGGCAGTGGTATCCTAGGCGCTGTTAGGTTATGATTAAAATGTCATTTTTATTTGCTAGATTGTAGATAGAATGAAGAATTAGGTTAGAGAAAAAATCAGCCATTTCATAAGATTCCCACAGACTTGAAGGGGGCAGCAGACTGCTGGCCAGAATTGTGCCTCGCCCTGGCCATCCTCAGACACTTCTTGCCGCTGCCCTTGGCATATGACAAGGCATAGCATGTCTTTCTCAGCTCTGTTCCAGGTGTTCTGAGAGTTTCCCGATGTGGGGTCTTGTCAGTGTCAGCTAAAGAGCATGTGATGGTTCTTGCAGACCGGAGAGAAAGGAGGCACCCCTGCTCTTTGCTTTCTGTTCCTCAGTAATTGTGCCGATGTGATCAAACACTGTGGTACTTTCCATTCGCCAGACAGCTGCAACATGTAGGCGATGAAGGATTCCCCCACCCCTTTGAGTGTCCTCCGTCAAGAAAAATAAAGCAGAAGTGTTCTTGTGCGAAGATTCACAATCATGGAATGGGAGAGGTGCAGTGTGCTGTGTAGCTACACAAACATACAGTTGCCCCGAGGTCTTCGTTTTACCTGAAATGGGACACTCTTCAGAAATAGTCTCTGATTCCCTGAATGAAATATATACTATCTTCAATTAGCCATGTGTTCTTCAGTTCTACCGGTCAATACCACGCCCACACAAACCCCTCAAAATGAAACCTCACGTTGGCTTCCAACATGAGCCAGTGACAAGTTCCTAAGTATTTGCTGCCTGGTTATAACATCTGCGATGCATAGTACTGAATTCTTGTGTCTCAGCTGGAGAAAACAGAAAGCAATTCTTCCATGATACCTGGGGCAGTCTCCGCACCGCTTTCCAGAGAGCATTAAAAGGAATTAGAAGCAAGCCTTTCCCCTAGGGCACAGCTCTTGTGCATGCATATTGTCTCTCTAGCTGTGACGGTCACTCTCTCTCTGCCTCTCTCCGTATATCTGTGTCTGTCTCTTTCTGTTCTGCTCTTCTCTCTGTCTGTCTGTCTGTCTCTCCATCACTTTTTCTCCATCTGTCTTTGTCTCTGTCCATATAGATACATTGAAGAAGCTAGTAAATCAGTTATATATTTCCGCAGAAGAGAATTATTCAAATTTAGCAGTCTAAATTATAAATATTAAATGTTTATTCCTCCCCACTCGGTATGGGAGGTAGGGAATCTAAGTAGCATGGCTGGACGTCCCCACTGGGGCCTTTCACAAAGTTGTAGGACAGATGTCAGCACAGCCTATAGTCACCTCAAAGTCTACTTGGCACTAGAGGCTGGACTTCCGGGGTAGCCCAGGCTTGTGCCTGGCAAGCTGTGCGTGAAAGCCTGAGCTCTCCACCACCTCAAACTCTCTACAGGGCTTCTTGATACATCCTTGCCAGGGCAGCTGTTTCTTTCAGATCACATGTTCCAAGTAAGAAGAAGGTAGAGGCCGCGGTGTCTTGTATGACTTTGTCACGACACTCCTTTATGTTGGCAGTACCCTGGTGGCTGTACAGTTTGGCCTTAGTGTGGAAGGAGACAGCTCAGGGGCATAATGGCCAAAAGGTGAGATACCTTGGGAACTGATTTGGAGGAGGGTTCTGAGAGCCAGTTACTTGGAAAGGTTCCTTGATACCTGTAATCCCAAAATTCTGGGAGGCTGAGGCAGGAGAATCACCAATGAAAGCCTTGCCTAGGAAACTGTGATGTAGTAAGAACATGTCTTAAAAAAGGAATAAAGAGCTGGGCACATAGCTCAGTGCAAAAGCCTTGTGTTTGATTCCCAGCTACTCCCCAAACATGCAAAATAAAATGTTCTTAGTTTCCACTTCCTTGGAGATAGGAACTTCAGTACAGGTTCAGAAAGTCTAAACCTCTGAAGCTATAATTATCCCAGGCTTCCCATATGGGTAGAGATGTGAAACTGGGAGTGCATCTGACCAGTTCATGTTATTTTTCTATCCATAACACCCGCCAGATGCACTGGTTGGATCTTGTAAAGTGTGCTTGTTGTTAAATTTTTAAAAAATCCTCTGGAAATTTTGCAGTTACGTGGATCAGAATTTTCTTTTTCTCTCTCTTGATTAGTATCCTGATACTAGAGAATTGCATGAGTTTTCCTCCATGGAACCTTTATTAGATTTAACCGCTGTAAAAAATTAACAACATGTAACGTCTCACACATAATAGAACTTTCTTACTCATATCATGAGTTAAAATATGAATTCCTCATCTGCGAGTGGCCTTTCTTCATCCGCAGTGATTCAGGGACACAAACTTCTGCCATCTTTTGATTGTGCCATTGCTGACAGCCGAATGATCAGTTGTGCCTAGTCTGTTACGGGTGGAGATGGCAATGCAGCCCATCTTCTGGGGCAGCTAGTCACACAGCTGTGGC
This sequence comes from Dinomys branickii, assembly GCA_004027595.1. Lineage (NCBI taxonomy): Eukaryota > Metazoa > Chordata > Mammalia > Rodentia > Dinomyidae > Dinomys > Dinomys branickii. The sequence goes on from PVLD010004413.1 coordinate 44,006, forward strand.
TGGAAAATGTGCGCATTTGTGGGCAATTGCTTCCTGGACACAAAGTGCCTGCTTTGGGAGTGGCATTGGGGTACATTTTGACAAAAAACCAAGCCTGTCTACCTGAGATTCTAGACTTCAAAACTGGCCTCCCTTGGAACAGTCCCATTTTATGAGACCGGGAGTTAGATTTTAAAAGTTTTTGTAACAAAAGGTACTGTTACTTCATTTCACAAGTAAAATTTAAAATAACACAAACACAAGTGCGTAGTAAAAATTTCAGCAAGAATCACACAATTTCAAAGCTGGTGGGAAAGTACATTATAAACTTCTCATTCTCTGAGTACATCGGTGGGGAGGGGAGCCACTTTGAAGTGGTAAGCATACGTGCTCCACACCCTCTCCGGGTAGATTCTGGGGTCATGTGAGCTTCTCAAGGTAACCACCTTTGTTTATACAGGGCCCCGTGGACTTATATTCATGCTGCTGTTCTTTGTATTACCCGAACTTACTATGTGAACCACTTCTCATGTCCCTAGTCCTCACGTGGTCGTCATCTCTGTGAGGTACTTCCGGGTCATTGTCGTTGCTGTATAATTGCTGTCTTGTCAGCAACACACTTGCCCACCGCTTACTAGGTCCTGGCATTGACCTAAGCATTCAGCTCATCTGTTCTCTTTTAATCCTCACAAACCATACAAGGTAAGAACTTCCCCCTCATTGAACCATCCTCCGATTGTTTCCTGCACTGACACAGTTAACGGTGGTATTTGGTTTTAAATATATTTTGTCTGATACAAAGACCTTGTTCTTTCTTCCACGCTGTCGTGTGTATCAGATTAAGTGTAATGTTGTGAGTCTGTGTGATATTTTGGTCTCATTTCTCTAGGATAAATTAAATCATGTTTCTTAATCCTAAGTCACACAGTGGAGGTGTCTTCCTATTCCTTTAAAGCCAAACATGGCCTTCTCACTTCTGAACAGAGGTATTTTCTTTCATGTGGTGCCTTTGCATGTTCATAAGTGCTTTAAACAAACTTTCTCACCCTTTCTCGGAACAGGGGATTTCTTTGTGAATAAATTTGCTTGGAAAAAATGGAACACTGGGAGTAACCACTTTGCCTTGTACAGACAACCCAATCTCCTGTGGCAGAGAGAGGCAGGTTTGATAGTTCTTTTGAAACCAGTAGAGAAGGAATCTATTACCAACTTCAGCAACACTTTTCCCTTTGCCCTGCACTACAGCCCATCAGTAATGGGTAAACGGATTCAGCAGATACAGATTATTTCACTTGCCTGACTTGCAAGTTCATGTTGCCTCTGACAGCTCTTTTCTTGGTTTTACCTCACTGAATCTTCCTTCAAAAGTGGCAAAAAGAGCAAGATTTCAACTCACACAGCTCTGAGTTGGGACCCTGGCTCAGAGCCTTCATAGCCACGTGGGGTATTTGAGAAATTACTTAATCTTTCTGTGGATTAGTCTTCAATGCTGTAAATAGTCATGATGGTACTTAAAGACTAAAAAATAAAAAAAAAATACTTTTTACACTGCCAGGAGACTAGTAGGTCCCTGACAGTTATTGATTTAATATTTTATTCAAAAGTTGTACCAGTTAGAAGCTCAGCAAGCAACAAGAAAGCATGAAAAACAGTTAGCTAGATCAGGATTTATTTTTCTCACTCAATAATCGTGAAGGTTGATGAATACCAGTGTTTGTCCAGGAGCTCTATGACATCAGAGGTACAATATCTGTGATGCTCTTGCTTCTGTTTTCATGACAGCATGATGTTTTCTGCAGTGTTAGTTCCAGGTATTATTTCCGTGTGCAAGGTGAGAGGAATAATAACACAAAATTATCCAGAAACTGCCCAGAAGTTTTGCACAGATGTCTCCCTGCCAGGTAATGTCATATCATCATCCCTAGCTGCAAGAGAGACTGAGAGAGGGACTGTCTGGCCTTTCCAACTTCATGAGAGAAGCTGAGCAAGGACCGTATTCAGAGTCATAAGTACAAAAAAGGAGTGTTTCTGACATCATGAAATCATGGTAAGGAAATGCACAAGAGTAAAGCTGAGCCTTCAGTATCGGGCAGTGTTTAACGGTGGACGATAGGTAGAGAAAAGGGGGGAGTTGTAGGTATGAGAGAAGAGATGCACTAAATCGTGGGGATAGCATGTATCTCATGCTTGCGATTTGCAGAAAGTTCCTGTCTCCAGGGTGTGTGGCAGGGGCATAATGTAGTTGGTGGTGGGGGCAGCATTGAAACTGGAATGATTCATTAAAAAAAGACTTTAAAGAGCTTTGGGCATAGCCAAAAGCAATTGGGCTGCAATTATGTAACATTCAGGAAGGGTGTATCAGTCAGGGTTTACTAGAGAAACAGATTTAACAGAAGATATACAAATGTACAACAAATTACCTATTTGGCTTACAATGATCAGCTACAGCGTTAGATGAGGAAGTGTGCAGAGGGTGTCTGCACACTGGAGATTGAAGAGCCCAGGCCTGGGGCCTGGAGCTCACCGCAGTGTCTGTGCAAGTCCCTATCAAGGGCTATTGAGTTTGTGACGAAATGCTGATGAATCTACGATGAAGTCCTGGGTGGAAGCTGAAGAGTCTGCACCAGAAGCCAGGAGAGGACAAGCTGAAGGTGAAGACTGGACCTCCTCTGAAGAACTCGCAGCCAGTCCTTCCTCAATTTCTTTTTGTAGTCTACCAGCTCTGGGGAGGTGTGTGGGGGGGTGGCCCTCTACACCCACACCCTCTGTGTGCCTTCCTCTTGTACAGGTTTAGAATGAATACAAATAAGCACCCTGGCTTCCTGCTGAATCACATAGTTAACCTTTTAAACCTCCCAAATTAACATAATAAACAACATCCCACAAGGGTAAGAGCATGTCCTTTTTACCCCAAGATTTACAACTGCCGAGTTACTTAGTTAAACCTCTAGACTCCCCAAGTTGACACAATGTATCAACCATAACAAAGGGTATTAGACAGCTTTGCATAGGAAGTGAGATAATGAACTTACGATTTGAACTAGAGCAAAGAATTATCTGAGCCATTTAGGGATGATGGGGGATTGGGCTAAAGCTATGAGGGAAAAATAGAGGAAACAGCAGATGTCAAAGAATGTTAGACAGTGGACACGGCGTCCTGAACTGCTTAAAGGGTAACAAAGAGGGAGGGTTTAGGATTAAACTTGAGGTTGTGCTTAGATGCATAATCATGCAGTTGAGCACAGGAGCACGCTGGTGGGGAGAAGATAGTGACTTTGGCGCCACTATGGAGTTAAATGGGCCTGTAGGACTTCTAGAGATCAGAAATCCAGTTCTAAAGGCTTGAGTGGAAGGTGTATAGTAGTAACTGACATCATCCTGGGGCAACCTGAACAGTTCTGGAAACTGAAAATGAGTGGGAAGACAGCGAATGGAAAGAACTAAGAGGGAGTGGCAAAGAAGAAATTTCAGGGAGGTTTGCAGAATGGAAGAGAAGCAATTGGATCCTAACTCCCGGCAGCCTTTACTTGTCATGTCTCTGACATGTCCTCTTTTTTGAAAATACCCTTGTCTAGATCTCCTTGCTGGGGCTGGAGGTATAGCTCAGTGGTGTAAGTGCTTGCCCAGTAAGCACAAGGCCCTGAGTTCGATCCCCGGTACCGGAAAAAAAAAAGAAAAAAAGAACTGTGTAGATCTCCTTGCTGTTTGAATTGTTACATATGTCTATTGTGTAAAGTAGCAAGTGATCTCCCCTAAGAGATTCCTCAAAGTGAAAATAACTGCTAGATTTTCTATTTTACAAGTAATGTAAACTCACTGTGAGAAAATACTAATAGGTAAAAGTAATGAGAGGAGAAACCTTCATAGTCTTACCACCCAGTAATAACCACCACCAAGATCTTGTTATATTTTTCCTAGACAAATACTTTTAGATACAAACACATAATTAAACATAAATTAGAATATTCTGTAATGATGTATTTCTGCCTACTTTTTAAGCTATCACAACATACTGTACCATAAAAATGTTTTTGTTAATAAATACTCATAGTATTACTTTCATGGAAGAATAATATTCTACTATAATATTTGACTCATTATAATCATGTATATTTGTCTCTTTAATGCTGGACTTCTGGGTTGCTGCTAAGTTTTCTCTAATATAAACAGGAATTCAGAGAACATCCATGGAGATGAATGCTCATACACATTAGTCTACAAATCAGAGTTAGGAAAAATCTTTAAGTTAAATCCATAGAAAGAGGTCACTAAGTCTTCTGCTATCTTGCTAAGATCTGCTCTCAATGTCCTCCTGCACGCCCAGGTACTGCAGAGCCTCTCATATGGACTTACCCCTTCTCTGACAAGGAATGTGCCTCTGGGCTCTTCTTTGCTCATGACTTGTGTTTGGGTTTTCTGCAGAAGTCATCAGAGTGCTTGGGAGCCTGTAAAGGGAGAACCAGAATCAGAGGTCAAACAAAACACAGTTTATCCTGTAGAACACTTGGGTAATACAGTTTTGGTTAAAGAAAGAGATCAGTTGCTATGCTTGGAAAGAAATAAGAGAAGAAACAGGTGGAAATCTCTAGTGTGGGTCATTGAAACTACCTATTAGAAATCATTTTCTGATAATGGAGTCTTTTAAGCTTTAAAATGTCTTCCTGGGTGTAACTTTGGGGTCTCATCTGGAAACCTTTAGGCATTTTTAAGGTCTCCTTGGGCAGGAGTGGTTAAGTGGACTTTTGTTAGAATGACACTCTTCTTGGTGACCTCTCTGAGACATTCCCGTCTGTGAAGTTACCCTTCAACCTAGGGCATGTGCCATTGCCCAAGGTTTACTGCACTTTGTTTAGGTGATTAACATTTAAGCCAGGTTTCTGTGTATGTGTGTGTGTGTGTGTGTGCCACTCTGTAAAGGTGATTGAAATCTGAAGTTATTTTTCTACTTCAATTCCTTTGTCCATGAGTAGTGCTTCTGTGAGAAAAGAGATTAGTGTTGTTTATTGTTGCTACTTTTGTTTTCTTATAGCTGGAAGCTTTTTCTATCAATACAAATTCCAATGCTTTATGAAAGATCAGAGGTAGTCACAAGTAATCTGTATATCCAGAGTTATTCTAAATGACACCATTTTCAACCTCCTGAGAAAAGCCACTTTATTCTAATGTGTTTCTTCATTTCTTAAAATTTGGGCTTTCTTTAGATATTTTTTCTTTCTTCTTTCTTTTGGGTTAAATGCCGGAAGGAGAAAGCACAGGCGGGCAGCTGAATACTTTTTCCTTCTAAATAAAAGATCACAGAAGGTGCCTGAGGAGATTTAGACCTCAGGAAAACTAAAATGAGCATTTTAATTCATTCTTCTGGGACTACTTTACATTTTGGGGGAGGCTTTTGTGAGCCTTTTCTTTTTTTTCTCTTAAGTGTTTTGTCAGTAAGAATGAATTTAATTTTCCAGTGCTACAACACTTGTAAAATGTGATTAAAGTGAAGAAGGCAGGGGTTTTGATTCCTGGAACTCCGACCATATTATGTTAGATTTTGTACACTGAAGCCCTTACTTAGTAGTGGAAAATATTCAAAAACGTTCTTTTGCCTGTAGAAATGTCTTTTGCCTGTAGAACACTCCACCAAGGGCTTCCAGTTTTTATAGCCTTGAATATATGTTTTCCCTGAACTGTTCTGTGGGTTTGTAATATTCTCTCCTTAGCAACTAATAGTGAGGATCAGAGTGCTATGCTCCTATATTAGTCATTTTTCATTCCAAGGACAAAGTACCTGACATATACACACGATTTAAAGGAGAAAGGGGAGATTCTGGCTCACAGAGTCAGAGGCGTCAGTCTATCACCAAATGGCTCCAAGGCAGAAACGGCACAGCAGAAGGCCCTGGAAGCAGGACACTACCTAACTGCTGGCTACCAGGAAGCACCAAGGGCAGGAAGAGTCAGAGAGACACCCTCAAATGTACATCCCCGGGGACTCACCTCGTCTGATCAGGCCCCGCCTCCTAACTGCACGTAAACTATGAATTTATCAGGGATTAGACCACTGATGATATGGTGCCTGCATCACACAATCACCTTCCAGAAGCCCTAGCTCTGAACACAAGATTTTTGGGGGACGTTGTAAAGCAAACCATAACAGTGCCTCAGTTAAAATAATACTGGTGGGATTGCCTATCAGTCAAAATCAGAACAAATATCTGGAGCAAGGAGACCTCCCATGAACTCTGGATTTGTGGAGACCTACAGTCTATACCTGACTGTTGTAACCAGCTCTTAGAGTCAGGAACTCTAACTTCACATATGGCCTGATGCGAATTTACTGGACATGTGTTTATGCAAGATTTTCTCCCATAACTTGTTTATATGTATAGTAACTGATAGAATGCATTCCAAATTACAGGCCCACTTTGCATAAAGGATTATAGAACTCTCTTACATGCTTCTGAATGTTCTACATTTAAATCCCAAAGCAAGTTAGAACTTGTAAACATGAGGAAGTGGGCACTGATCGTTACTAGGACACTTTTTTAAAAAGTGGTTCGCTCTAATTTGAACAATCTTATAGGAAACAAACTATTACTTGGTTGAGAACTCAGTCGGTAGACATGAAGCATGTGGGGAAAATTGGTAAGTAAAAGACAAAAAGATTAGGGGTATTTCTATCCTCTGTGAGCTGGCAGGTCCACTGGAAACTGAAAAACCTGACTGAAATCTACAACCTTCTAGAGAGGAGTTGGGTGCACATTGTTCTCCCCATGCAAGCCCCCTCTTTTGTAATTTCATGTCTACTTTAGTCTGTGATGTCTCTTATTCCATTTTAATTCTCGTCTTCCATATGGGAACCTAATGCAAGGAGCCCATCACCAAAGTTAGATTCGCTTGTATAAAACGTCATCTGGGTTTGTGTGTCATACACTGGCACTCACCTGGTTTCTTACTTTACCCAAAATAACGTGTTTGATATCTAGCTATGTTTTGTATATGAATAGTTTGTTTCAATAACAATTTCAACAACAGCTGCATATTAAATACCAAATCCATTTGGAAAAGTGTACATCTACTCTATTTAGGGATTTCTTTTTGCAGTGGCAGGCGTCAAAAGAGCCTGCACCCATGACAAATAATGCTCTGCTGTGCCTTTATGAGAGCTTGTCTGGAGGTTCTAGCAGGGGAGTGCAGCTACTCATCTACCCTTGACTGAGGAACGACCCTACCCTATTGGGGGTGGTCATCCTCTTTGACTGAGCATGCAGCTCAGGGAGGAAGGGGACACCCTCTTACACAGCCAGATCAGCCAAATCAACCCTGGCGATCAATGGGGTGACAGATGTCACAGCCACATTGCCCTCATGCTCCATAGTGTCTTTTAAAAATGACTCTAGGGCAAATAATTAAGAGTTGGATTGCTTGGACATAGCATATATAGTAAACAGTACTATATCACTTTATAGAATGGTTGTACCTATTTATTTTATATCAACTGTGAGAGCAGACTTATGAGAAACACATATAAATCATCATTACCAATGCTGAAATTGCCCCTCTTTCCAAATTGGCCACCCAAATGAGATTTAGGTGCATTCTCTTATTAACAGTATATTAACACATCTTTTGTATATTTTAGCAATTAGATTTTTCTCTCTCAATAAAGTGATGTAAGCTTGGAAGTTGCCTAATTCTTAATAGCTTCCTTATGTATCTAAAGAAGCCAGTGGTTAATTTCATGAGCAACTTAGGCTTAGATAAAAGACAATGAGTAAGCAGGATTTGCTCTATGGCTGTCCACCCACTAGACAGAGTTAGATTCTTTGCTGCTCCTGGTTTCTAATATCCCCAAAGTTTCCTGCTGGTGATGTGCAATATAGCAGCCACTGATGAATTCCTACCATCCTGTTCAATGGAGCTCGGTATCATTTTGAGTGTTTATTATTATTACTTTTCATTCTCTTTAATGGTTAGATCAATCTTTCATTCTTACCTCTGGTAATGTGAGTAACTTTGTTGAAGATAACAATATGCTATATAACAACTACTGTTAATTCCTATCATTTTGTTTTGAAACCCTGTATCATTTTTATTGTTTCTGTGTTGTTTTGTTTTTGTCTACGTTGTGGCTATTTTTTAATTCTCTTTAAAATAAAAAAAAATTGACGACATTAGTAGAGGAACAAGTCTCATAGTCAGATTAACTTCTCAGGTGCCAATTGTTAATTTCCTGCATCAAGACTACTCTTTCAGTTTTATCATGTTTAAAATGAACAGATATTTCCAAATCACAGACATATTCAAGTAAGTATCTAGTATTAAGGATAATAAAATTCCTGCTTTTCTGGCATGGCAGGAGCTTCAGAAGTCATCTTCCCCATCCATATAACAGGACAAATGCTGAACAAAGTGAAAAATCAGCAATTGTTCTTAGATCTTTTGAAGAACTGAGGGTCAGAGGTCCAACTGCAACACCCACAATTAGAGCAACAGGGAAATACAGATAATTACAATTTACCACAGTAGGAACCAGTGGAGGAGGAGATAAAACCTACACTAATCGATGAGTGGCCGAAGACTGTGCGGATAAGCTTGGGAGTTGAAAGGTCTAGCGTGCCCTACTATTGGGAGAAACATCCACATTTTTGTGAATTTTATCTCTAGAATGCTTAGTGGGTTTTCACTGTGGATACTGGAGAAAAATCTACTTGTGCTTCTGACCAGGTGAAGGAAAAGGAACCATTCTGAAATATGTTCAGAGCACTGTGTTCTCCTTTATAAAATCTTCCCTCAGAAGAAATATTTTGTCAGACCTGACAGGTGTTTCACCAATATGTGGGAAAGCAAGCCTTCTCTAGACTTCTGTCTGACTTGGAAGCTGGGTAAGGGAAAAGGGGAGCAGGACGTGAAGCCCTTGTGATATTTGAAACTTAGGGGCACAGGGTGCTAGGACTGAGACCTAATCACAAGACTGTAGAACCCTTCTCTTGCTCTACCATCACACCAGTAAAGGCCAATGTATGCGGTTCCCTCCCCCCCCAATATGTTATGTCATGTTTTCAGCAAAAAAATTTATAGGCCATACTAAGAGATAAGAAACGTAGTTTAAAAAGACAGAGAGGCCAGGGATTATAGCTCAGACGCAAAAACACCTGCCTGGCAAGTACAAGGTCTTGAGTTTGATGGCCGGTACCAAAAAAAGACAGAGAATAACTATCAGAATCAGACTGAAATATGGCAGTGATATTGGAATCATCATTAATTATTAATATGCTGAGGACTATAATGGAAAATCTAGACAATACGAAAAGGCAAATGGAAAATATAAGCTGAGCAAGGGTTTGATCTACATGTGTGTATGTTTTTAATATTAGATAATTTTAGATAATTCTTAATCTAATTCGATAATTAATTAAAAATCTAACATATTTTTAAAATCTAAATTTTAGATTCTTAAAATATTAAGAATTAGATAATCAATTAATTAAAAATCTAAAATATTTTTGCTGCTTTAGTAGAAGGAGGATCCAGACAGATCCAGAGAGAAGCCCACTGTACCGCCAGAAATTTTAAAGAGTTAGATGCGTTTTAAAGAGGTTGCATGGATTTAAAGGTGTGTAAGTTCGCTTTCACAATCATCTCTCTTTTGAACAGGAGGGCCAGCTGCAGGTTCTAGGCAGGGTGGGTCGACAGGTGCATGCCCTGGGGTCTGCTGTTTCCTAAAGAACGTCGCTTGTCTGGGTTCACCTCCGACTGAGAATATGGAAGTCTGTGAGTGACACAGGGGTATGTAGGCAGGAAATCCAGATCTCCATAACAGATGTGCTAAGGAAAGGAGAAAAGGCAGAGACCTGGGAAGGAAATAAAGTCAATTATTCCGTCCCTATGGTGATGAGGCTGCCCTGTCTTTCTGTGCTTCAAGTCCAAGCAAACCCCAGAGTGTGCACCTGTGGACCCACCCTGCCTAGAACCTACAGCTGGCCCTTCTGTTCAGGAGAGAGATGCTTGTGAAAGCAAACTGACGTACCTTTAAATCCACGCAACCTCTTAAACTGTATATTCAAAACCAGGAATGAGTCAAATGAGTTAGCAGATGTTTGGTAAAAACCAAGAAGAAAATAATGTAAAAAGGCAACAAAGATGAAAAGAATTACTCACTGAACATGAATAGGAAACAAATAATGGGAAAAATTCAAATTAGGATTCTTCGAGTAAATGAAGAGCTTTCAGCCATAAAGTAGGCAAGTGTTTGTGAAAGTCAAAAAATAGATTTTTGACATTATAAAATAAGCAATGAATGGGGTAAATAATAAAGCAAGTGGGGCTGTGGACCATGTTCGTATTCTTGCAGACAGAAATAAGAAAACTTTCCATAATGTAAGGTTAAAAACAGTCAAAATAGGGAAATAGTGTTAGGGTAAGGAACAGAGATTTAGATCCTCAGTGTGACTCAAGGAGGCATTTCACTAAGGAAAAATAAGGAGAACATAAGAGAGAAGGTAGCCAGAAAGTAGCAGAAGAAAATTTTCTTTAGCAGCGGGAAAAATAATGCTTCAAATTGTAAGTTGCAGTAAGGGGCTGTCTGTTGTCTGCCCAGACCTGAGTAACTAACAGCTCCTTTACCATGTGCTTCCTGTTGCTGATTGCTGCTTCACGGAGGATTAATGTGGCAGGTGGGAGAGACTGATTGTTACCCTTATCGAGAACTCCAACACTTAAGGATGCAGTGGCCGTGAAACAAAATGGGGCTATTTTTGTTTTCTAAGGAGATCTTCAGCCTGAGAAACAGTACAACATTTAGGAGACCGAGTCTGAGTGATGGGAGGAAAGAAATCTGAATCTCGTAACAGTGTTCAAAATCACTCATCTGACCTTATTTTAGAACTAAAACTTGGACATCACATTAAGAGTCAAATTGTTTGAGATAGGTTTCTGTCATGGAAGCCCAGAAACTATGCTTAGCATCTCCTAGGGGAGTTCTACTACTCCGAGGGTAAGGAGCCCATCCCAAAGACTCCAGAATGAGGGAACAAATTCTTACCATGGAATATGAACAGAGGTGACACCTTTCCTGCCTTCTGTCTGCAACAGTAGGTAGTAGGGGATACGGCAGCAGCATCTTCCACGTGCATGGAGGGTGGGAGAAGTTTTGACGCTAGAACCCTATACTTAGCCACATTACCAATCAAGCATGAAGGCAAAATAAAGATATTTTTGGGTGTGTAAGAATTCAGGAAATTATGACAGCGGTGTAATAGGAGGTGTCTCAGCAGTACAGATAACTAAAGGGTGGTGGAAGGTGGGAGGAGTGGGGACCCAAAAATGTCTCCTCCATTCGGAAGTGAAGCAAGGACAGCAGTTCCTTATGTGGGATTCATTTGGGAATAATGTCTACACCTTTATCCAAACTTTAAGTACTTTGTTGATTTTCTATTTTAGAATCGACCTGAATGTTCAAAGCGGAGAAGACTGTCTTAGTCAAAAGGCAATATTTATATCCTTTAGAATGCATTGATTGCAGTGAGGAATAAAGTGATTTGCTTTAAACAGTTGTGAAGCAAGTATCATTTCTCTGAGTAAAAGCATGTGGAATTAGCATCTGGATAGAGAAATGAATGTGAGTGCACATTCAAAATGGACAGAGGGAACTAGACTTGGTGGTGCCTGCCTATACTCTCAGCACTCTGGGAGGCTGAGGCAGGAGGGCAATAAATGTAAGTTTAGCTCAGAAAATTTAATGACTTAGCAAGACGCTGTTTAAAAATAAAAAAAAAAATAAAATAAAGGCTGGATGTAGCTCAGGGCAAAGGCCCTGGGTTTAACAGTATTAAAAGAGAACAGAGAGATAGGAATAAAAAGGGCAAAGGCAAGACGGGGACACACTGGGAGTATGCTGCATCTGACCCTCCGCTGCAGAGAAGCCGGATGTGGGGGGTGGAAGAGGTTCAGACCAGGGAGTATGCTCTTGGCTGGACGTCATGTTTACTGTCTAAGAAAACGGTGGGACCGTTAGATCATCAGCCTCTTCTCTCTCCAAAGGATCCTTCCTTCCTTGAAATTGAGGTGGTTTTGGTTAGAAGGCATATAATGTACTTACTTTTCTGGGAAGGAGGATTATGTGGGATAAAATGATGCCTTTTTAATGGACTGATGCTTTGGTCTTAAATATTTATAAAGAGAAAGGAAAGGAGAAAGCTAAAATGTTCCACTTTTATTTTTCTCATCGGCAACCCGTGTGAAAGGGCTTAGCCTTTACTCGGGGAGGGAAAGAGAAGTCCAACTCTCAGTGTGGTTAAACACAGAAAGGAGAAACAAAATGTAATTAGTGATTAAAAGAGAAAAGTTCAATATTTTTTGACTGTATGGCAAAAGCTTACATTCTCAAGAATAAACATTTCTAATGAGATCCAAAGACCACAGGGCAAAAACAAAATGGGATAGTAAAGACTTTTTAATAATCTAAAATAGCTAGGAAGAAATAAAACCACTATTAAAGCTTTTGAGAAAGTTATTTGCTATGATAGAGGAAAGCACAACCCAACATTTAGATTGAATTGTGTTTAAATTTTTCAACCAGTTGCTTTGGTGTGCTATCTCTCAATTATTTTTTTTTCCTCTCAATAGCCAACACAGAACTCTAATTTGGTTTCTCTAACTTCTGATATTATAAGGCAAAGGGTTTATGAAATCTTGAGGACATGGAATGGGCTTTATTATAGGTTAGGGTCGGGTATGGAGAAGAAGCTGTCACTTTCAAGGGAGCAGCTGGAGAAGAGGCCAGTTCTGTGTCTTTGAGGGCAGACGAGTCCTGGCCAAGTGTCATCAGGGGAGAACTTCCAGAAGGGCTCACACCCTGAAAGACTGCAAATGAACGCGCTATAGGAAGAGGCCCAGAGCATGTTAGAAGTGGGCGGCTACGGGCTGGGTACCCCTCATTCGAAATGCTTGGAGTGTATGACTATGTTCGATTCTGGAGTCTTTCAGATTTTTGAATATTTGTACTGGCTTTATCATGAAAGGTCCCTGATCTAGTAATTGGAAAGTTTTAAAGTGTGAAAACCTTTTGGATTTCGGAGCATTTCAGAATTTTTATACTTCTAGAAAGAAATTCATTAGAAAGAAAAAAAAAAGGTGTATAAAAAAACATGTAAAAATAAAACAGGGACAGAGAAAAGCCATGTGAGCTTGCCTCTTGTGGTGCTGCTGTGAGGGCGAGGACCGTGAATGTGCTGGTAGGAGAGGAACATCCTGGAGATTGGTAAGTAATGGGTACTATTGAAAGCTTTTGGGAATCATTGCTAGTATATGAGCTCCCGAGCAAACAAACATCAATTGACCTCGTGTACACAAAAGGCTTTAGGGTCTATTGAGAGAAAAGGGCTGTATCCAAAATAATGGCTGATACTTAGAGTCCCTGCAAGACTGGGTGCGATGCCAAGTACTTCTGGGTCCTGTCCTCAGATCTCTCTATGGTCTTATGAGGTGGGGACCTTGCATACAGGAAGCACCAAGGTGCTAAGTTGGATACTTGAGTTTTCAGCTCCCGTCTTCTGGGCCTGAAGCAATGCTATCAACCACTCTGTTACTATTGAAGTGGTATTGCTATTGTTATTAAAGTGATGTAAATGAGATGTTTTTATTGAACAAATAGGAATTTTACAAATTTAAGGAGTTACTTTTTACCTTTTTAAATCCAAGGCCTTCGTTTCCTTTCATCTCTGCATAAATAAACAATAAATCAAAACGAACTGAACAACTACAATCTCTTGTACTCAGCACATGCTCGCTGATATGTTTCACATGTGCCATCTCACTTGCTCACACTAGTAGCCACGGGAGTCATGCAGGAACATGACAAAGGAGGTAAATCAGAATCAGCCTGGGTTCAGATCCCAGACCTTGGGATCACTAGCAGGGTATCCATAGCAAGACTTTTAATTTCGTTGAACTTCCAGGTCCCATTTAAAAATGCACATAATGATGTAACTTTTATAAAGTTTTGAGGCATAAATTGCTAATCCCAGTAATACTTGGAACATAGTAATTGCTCAGCTGATGGTGGCATCTTTAAAGATTCGTCTAGGGAGAAAAGTGATTCACATAAGATAAATAACTTGGTGAGGGTCAGTAGTTCTCATGTACCAAAGCTGAGATTCTAATCTCTGTTTGCTGCAACCTTCCATGTATGCCTTTTATCCCTCAGCCCAGGGTTTGACCTCACAGCTGCTTTCCAAGCCTTGTTCAAGGTGCTTGTCTCCTGCACTGATAGGATAGTCTTGCGTGGGCAGTCTCTGAACAGGTTGCCTGTTGTATCTGGACATGTCAAGGTGATGGCAATGAATAAATTAGGAAATCGACACAGTTGCAGGTGACCCATTTTATCAAATTTAAAAGCACTTTCTTTTCTAAGGAAACTGGATTTAGTGGAACTGCCTGATTTTGCTATGACATGAAGCATCTGTTTGAAGAAACATTTAGAATATTTTATTTCCAGCGTGGCTCGTTCATAAATGTGTAATTTTAAAGAAGAGAGCAGAGCTTTTAGTTTCAGTAACTTTGAAGTTAAAAAAAAGCACAATAGTCTCTGTAATCCATATCTAAAGTGCAGAATAGCATGAAGGAGTACAAATAAAGCATGTCCCGAATTGTTACATTTAGGGGAGTCCTTTGTAAGGTGCTACTAAAGGGTAGCGTAATGAGCTCTTGATGGGTTAACTCTATGACCCTAGGCTTTTATTTTCTGTAGCTTTTTTCTTTTTGAAAGTGTTTTGGGAAGCCAGGAAGTATCAGAGACCGTGAGTTGTGTAATTATATGCATTTAACTAAAAGAAAAAGGTCTAATCCCAGCCAATGGCAATGTCCACAATACTCTGACCCAAACCCACTGGGAATCTTATTATAAGATTGTATTTATTTTGTGTATTTGTCCTATTCTGGACCAAATCCTGCTGAGCCTTAAATAGTTGTTTGTTATGGCAAAGCTAGTTCTCTCTTCTCTTAGCTGTACATTAATAAAGTCCTGATCCTAAAGTTTAAAACTAGAGAGCCAAGTGATGCAAAAAGTGAGCCCTGTTTGCCAACAGAGTAGAAGCGTGTCACCAGCCAACCTTCCTGTGCCTGTAGGTGCGGGCTATAATCACAGTCTGCTGGTTGCTTAGTGAGGCTTTAACCAGATGAGATGAGTGAGTTACGTGGTTTAAATGTTCAGCGGCATGAGCATACAATAGTTACATCAGTTCCACAAAAGAGCAAGACCTGCCACTAGGAGCAGATTCTCTTAACTGGCTTGATTAAGGACTGCTGACTGCTGTGTGACCCTGGGCCAGTGATTGCCTCAAATTCCCTACCTGTAAAAAATGTATGAGTGCATGGTTTGATCATGTGCTTGGGAGCATCGCTAGTCCCACCATCGATGCCTCAGCTACCAAGTGGCTCCTTTCTACACAGAGACGACACTGTGTCTCTAAAGTGACTTTTCCTGTCCCTCTGAGTTTGTAAGTTCAGTTTACAGTGGAAAGCATTTTCCCTAACTTCCAAGTTCTCATAGATTCCAAACAAAGTAAACGATGATAATGGAACTTAAAAAAACAAAACAAAAACAACTCTCCAGGGGCCAGGGATTTAGCTCAGTGACATAAGTACCTACCTGGCAAGCACAAGGTCCTGAGTTCAATTCCCAGTTCCCCCCCAAAAGGAAAAAACAAAACAAAAAAACCTGTCCATGTAACTAAGTCAAAATTTGTTTAAACTTTTTTGGTGTTGCAAAAACTCATGGTGTCCTGGCCAAAGTCTGCAGAATGTGGACCTCCGTGTAAAGCATCCATTTTTAACTTACAAAAGACCAAAGTATCCTCTGGTGTTGCAGCTTTTGTTTCTTTTCCTTAAATGTTTGTACTAAGATAAAAAGCATTGCCTTTGCTAGAGGTTTTCCCAAATCCATTTCCCTTTCCTGTAAATCATGGTGTGAGCAGACCTTGCTGCTTTCCCTTATTTGAGGGGCTGCACTTTCAGGAACAAAATGTGGAGAATAAGTGGCCCTCTATGCTGCAAAGACAATTGGTAATAACTGTCCCCCACTTCCCAGCCATTATTACATGTGCAGTGCTTAATACGGTTGGCGTTGGCATTATATCAGAAAATAACTTGTGTATAACTGTGTACATCGCTTTTTCTTCTTGGCCCCAGACTGTGAACTTAGACACCATAGCCCTTTGTTTGCTAGGGAAATGTATGGTCCAATCTCTTTCAGGAAAAAGAAGCTATTACCTATGGTAATGTGGAGTCAGACTTCTAATTTAGTATTTTATTTTGAATGTTTGGCAGCCAAATACTTGTTTTTATTCAAATCAAGTCGTTAGAGTTCCCAAGTAAATCATTTTCATGTTACAAGTCTTGACTTCCCAGTGTTTCCCCTTGACATTTCTGTGAAATATGTTATCCTGGATTAGTACAGAATCAGACCCCAATGCCTTCGTATTAAATATCACATAGCTGTATTAACTTTTTATGTGTTGAAGCTGAGCCTCAAAACATTATGTGTGGATTTTTGGAGAGGATTGTTTCTAACTGGTGAGTTATAATGACTGCATTTTTATCTATCGTACTAGAGTTGGGCTGATCGGATTAATGCCTTTGAAGCATTTGACCCTGAATTACAAAGAAGAGAAAGATGTTCTCGCTGCAAGCAATTCTTTGTAGGTAATGATATAGCTGTATGCATTTTTAAAACTATTGAAATATACTCCAGATGATTGGGAAAGGCTTATATTTCTCAGTTCCCTGGGATCCTAATATGCATATCTCTAAAAGGAAAGAGGATATAGTGGGCTTGCCAGGCTGTCTGTGGTTGATGGGACACCCAGCGCCATCAAATCACGGGCTGCACTAAATGTGATTAGGAGCTGTCACAATACATTTAGCCCTCATCGGTTAGAGAGGGAATCCAGGCCAAAGGTCATTCTCTACAGCAAAGTGGGCATTTAGTGCCTTTATTGTGCTAATGGTAAATGATAGTTAATGAAAATCATTTATAAACCTTGTCCAAACCAGTGTTTCTCTACTGAAAACAGCGGCTGGCTGCCTCTTGGAAGGACTGTAATTGCAATATGGTTGATGCCATGTGATAGTAATTGGGCTTACGGCTTAATGAACTCTGTGTCCAGTAACTCATTTCCACACAGTGGGAAAACAGGCTCAGGTAGCAGCCCTCCCCATGGGGGACTCACACTCCAGCTTCAGCTAGCTGACCTTTCCCGCTCTGCACTTTGAGGTGCAGTATTACCCCCTTTGCAGTGGTGCGCCCACTCGGAAGCCTGGTACTTTTGGATCATGGGCGGCACATGCCTTTCCTAGTATACCAGTTGTCTTAAAGGTCATTTCATCTTTATGTAGCAGCTTAATTGAAAGTTTTATCCTTTTCATACACCTGGTATTTGTTTTGGGAGGAAGAGATACAGTCACACCAAAGTGAGGAGAAATAATTTATTTGGGATTCTTTCTCTTTCTTCAGATTTCCTTCTTATTCATTTAAAAAAAATCTTATGCATGTTTTTCAATAGTTTAAAGTTTCTCCTTGCGAGATGTAATGTTTGCAGATTTTTTGGGTCAGTTCATTTCTAGCAATCAGCTGTTGGGAAAGTCTGCTTGGCTATTTGCTCTTATTATTTTTTTTAATCAGGACTATCTGAGCTGAAGAATCATTACCTGCTTGAAGAGCCAGTATTATAATGCAAATATTTCTCAAGATTTTCTGTAGAAGATTTAAAATAGGGAGTGATTTGTATAGAACTGTTAAAAATAGCACACATTTATTTTGATTTACTGTCTGCTAGATGTTGGGTGTGGCCTTTGATGTAAATTAATTAATGTTTGCTGAAACTCTACATAGCCCCCAGGGTCTCTGCTTATAGGTGAGGAGAAGAGAAAGGAGAGGTAAATATCTTGCCCCTAGTCGTGCAACTAATACTAGGGTGCATGTCTTAGTTACTTTTCTCATTGCTGAGACAAAATACCAGATGCCCAAAGTTTAAGGAGGAAAGGTTTGTTTCAGTTCACAGTTTGTACAGGTTTGAGTTCATAGTCAGCTGCCTGCAAAGCAAGGTGGCATGCAGAAAAGCACTGCAGAAGAGAAACGGTCCATGGCCCTCAGGCAGGAGGCAGTGAAGCGCCAGGCAACAGCAGCCAGCATGCCTTTCTTTCCCTTTTATCCAATCCAGACCATCAGCCATTTGGCTGGTGCCACCCAGAACTACACTAATTCCAATCAGTGGACCAAGCCAGGTGTGGGGGTGCATACCTGTAACCCCAGGACTCAGGAGGCAGAGGCAGGAAGAGTGCTCTGAGTTTGAGGCCAGACTGGGTTACATAAGCAGGCCAACCTGCACTATATAGTGATACTGTTTCAAAAAGCAAAAAGCAAAAACAAAAACAAAAAAACCAATCAGAGGACTAATTTAGTATTGTACACCCTTAATCCCAATATCAGATGCCGTAGATCCAACCAGTGCAGAGAAGCCCCACCTTTGAGCACTTGAGGCTTTGCAGGGACAACTAGATCCAAGCCATAATGGTTCATATATTACCTGTGCAGCTCCATTCACAGCTTAGGAAGAGGCCCAAACCCTAGTGACGGCGTGGCTGACAGAGTGCAGGATGGATTTTGGCCCCTGCTTACACCCACTGCCAAGAGTCCTTGTGTACTGCACAGCCACACTGACTATGTGACAGCCCTGGTGGTGAGTGATGGATCCCAGATTCAAACCACGACAGCAGAGCAGAGCTGTCAGACAGAAATACAATGTAGGTTTTACTTTTTTATAGCCACATTAAGAACAATAAAAGAAACAGGAAAGTATTTTATTGACCCTAATACAACCCTCAGAGTTACCATGTCAACATGTAATTAATCTCACATCTCTTTTTTATTCTCTAATCCTTGAAATCTGGTGGTCACTTTGCCAAGAACCTCCCACTTTGGAGGAAGCACATTTCACTGCTCAGTAGCTACATATTGATAGGACTTGGATAGTGTTGTTCTAGAACTTCAGGTCTTGGCACCTCTCCCACCCATGTTGGTTCTGAAAGAGTAACCTCTGCCTAGGTCCAGAATGTACCCCAAATTCTGTGTTCAGAGGCAGGGCTTTTGGAAGGTGACTAGATTAGGAGAGTGAAATCCTCACACAACAATGGCTCAACCCACTGGTGAATCCACAGCTGAATGTGCTTTTAGGAGGTAAAGCCTGGCTGGAAGAGGGCGGCCCCTGGAGGTGTGAGGTGTATCTCCCTCTGAGCTCTCTTCCTGTCGTTCCACTTCCTGGCTGCTGTTTCGCGAGCAGCTTTCCCAAACCCTGGGCTTTTTGCCAGGCTGTTTCTGCCTAGGAGTGTGGTGACCATGGAGCAAAATTTCTAAAACTGCAGATCACAATAAACCATTCTTCCTTTAAGTTCTACATGATACGTATTGTGTCTCAGTGGTGAGGAAACTGACTAACATGTGAGATGAATTCAATAAAACTATTCTTAAAATAGCTTTATTCAAAACAATCACATAGATTTGAATTCCAAACATGGTTACCTCTGGCTGCTATATTAATAGTGCTGATATGGCTTTTGTATGCAAAAACAAAGCTTTCATAATAGTGCTGATATGGCTTTTGTATGCAAAAGCTTTGTTTTTGCATACAAAAGCCATATCAGCACTACTAATATAGTCACGACTTGGTGATACAAAGCCTGAATATCTGTATCAGTGAATTGTCAAATTCTGTGTATCCTTTGTCTTTTTAGTATTTGTCTTTGCATTTCAGCCACAGGGTGGGCAAAGAAATCAGGAGGTGATAAGGCCCAAACCAGGGAACTTTTCAGCTTTTCACTGTTGCTCTGCAAATATAGCCTAGAAGCTTAAATGCACAAAAATATATGTGCAGTTCAGCTTTGATTTATAGAATTTTTCATAAATAATCTACCTCATTCTTTTTGGTAAGAGAGTATGAATCGGGCTAAATGTCATTAGTCTATCTTTTTGGAAACTGTTCAAGATTCTTTTTGAAACTCTCAGAACAGTGATGCACTCACTTGAAAGGGTGTGTAGAACTTTAATTACTAGTTGATAACCAGGAGTGAAGTCTGGGAAACGTGCCACATGATGCCAAGTGGTACTGCAGTTCATGCTTTTATTTCCTTGAAGCAGAGATGGCTGTGGATACCACAGAGTCTTGGGAAGGAAACAGGTACTTACGCCTTAGGGAGTTTGTTTTCCTATCAGAGGTATCATGAGGAGCTAATGTGAATTTAAGAAAACATTCAGGTCTCCGCCCAGCAGAGAAGAGACAAATCCTAAACTCCAATGATCATTATTTCTGGTGGAACTGATTAACAGGCATTTTTGAGTTTGTATCTTTTCCATCAAAACATAATTATTAATAGTTGTGCTTTATTGTCAAAAACTATCTTCTAGTACTCAAGATAATGATGCCAATGAATAGCTTCTATTCTTAGGAACATAACAGTATCATTTCTTTAAAACAGTGAACAAAGAAGTTATCAAAATAAAGATAAAAAGTGACACAAATTAATAAAATTATGTAAGACAAAAGTAGAACTTTTAAAAAGCATAAAAATGATAGGATTGCTAAAAAATATTATAGATGAAATTTGTATTCCAAAAAATATTGAGTAGTTATGATTTCTTTCTTTTTCATTTATTTCTTTCTATTTCATGCTATTGTCTTTCATTTTTTCCATTGAAGGAAATGGGTTAAGTTCATAAAAAAATTTGGGCTTGGGTTTTTGTGTGACCATAAAATTTTAATTCACAGGTCATAGCAATATGTATGGATTATAACAGTAGGGATATTTTTAGACAAGAAAGGTCATTACTTTGAGTTCTGGGTAATAGATGCATACTACAAATGCTACTAATCTTCATTTTTTCCTGTTACTGACAGACATGTATGGATGATCTTTATGAAGTACTTACCAAATATCTTTAAAAGAATTACATGCATTTCAGAATAAAAGCCAGTGAAACACAAATGCTGAGATGTAGTTGGTTACTTCATAAATTAATAGACCATAGTGTAAAAAAAGAAAAATTAGAGAACAGATGCCCGAATGGACACTAGACTGAAAGATGGTGTGTTGCAGTAGATTAAGAAAACATAGCTCTTAGCATCCAACGGTAAACTCTACTTAAATATTTACTCATTTATGATATTGTGCCACTTTGCCTAAGATTAGACGTTGTAAGTGAAATGTCCAATAACTGAAGCTTGGATTACATGACTGCCTCTTGGATGGATTGGGCAAAACTGGGTTAAAATTCAATCAAGGCCAAAGATTATGCCTGGATACTGAATAGCCATTCTAGTCAATCAATAAGTGTTTGCTCTAAGTACAGTTTTCATTTAACAGCAGCAGCTTTTAATAATTGCTTTCATTTACACTAATTTTCCTTTAACTATCTGTAATCCTGATGCTTTAATTTACCTTTAATAGGGTCTGGAATTCTGTGTTATAGTCACTGCCACTGTTTTGTCTGTGGTGTTTGGTGTCCCAAAGTTTTGGGAACAACGTCTGTAGAAAGCAGACCACAGTCTCAGGCACTGTTGAAAATTTCTCAGTAGACTGGTGCTGTTTTTCCTTCAGGGCTCTCTGTTCCCTATTTCTTGTACATCAAAATAACAAAAGAGACAAAGACAAATTATGTTGCAGTTTAAGTCTGCCTTTGAAAAAATAAAATACTACTCATAATAGTCTCTCTGCACTGAGTCTCCTTTGGCAATTAGTATCTTAGTCTTTCTTATTTTCTTCCTTTGAAAGCTCCCTTTCACACACCCACTCACCCAATGATGCGATTATAACTGTGTCCTTGAGGTGATGTATTGTGTTTCCTCCTATATTGAAATCTGATCAGAACCTTTATAAGTTAATGCCCATGGATGGGGTCAAACATAACTTTGTGGTTGATTGATGTGGTGGAGGCTTGTATAGTGTTTTCCATATGTCTCTGAGTGGCCATGTTACAAAGATAACTTCGATGTTTTAACACAGTGTCAATATGCATTATAATTCAGGGAGCGTTTTGTAAGGCCAGGTACATAATAGAAAGTCAATAAATTCATGTTACTGATTGATTGGTGCAGCACCTGCAGTGTAAAATTGCTCATCCTTGAGACAATGGTGAGGATTTAGCAAGTGACAGAAGTTGTGAAATTCCAGTATTGTTAGAGCTCATGTCTTTGAGTCTTTTCTACTGAAAGACACTTGTCATTTTGAGCTCCTCTAGTCATAGTTGGGGGAAACAGGAGATTCCCAGAGTTGGAATGATGAAGCAAACTGGGAAACATATGTTCTGTGGCCATCATGTCTCAACAGTTGTACATTCTGAGGCAAATGGACTAAATCCTAAGCTGCCTTGGGAATTCCTGTATTTCCCCTCACCTTGTTAACAATTTGTGGAGTGTGGCTCTGGATTTGCAGGCCACCATTTATCTTGCCTCATCATTTTCTTTTGGGTAACTTCTGTTTTAATGATGGTCCACTGGACAATTTTAAGATAAGAAAATTGAAACTCCTGGTAAAAGAAAAAGATGCAGATTATTGAAAGCTTAACTTAATGCAGACTTTTTCAATTTCCTAAGTATAAATGAAGCTGATAGCATTCTTTTAGCTGCAAATGATAGAGTACCCAACATAGTCAGTTTAATAAAAATTAATGTCGACTCCCCAAGCTCAGAAGTTCTGGGATCAGGCTAACTTTAAGTCCCATTGACTTCAGAGCTGAGATCAGGATGTAGTTCCTCTTCATGTCTTCACTCTGTTCTCAGTGTATTTGCTCCATTCCCACCCAGTAACTATGGGTCACAGATGCTGCCAGACATGGCAATAAGCAGTTAGGAGAAATGAGAGTTTCCTTTTGGCTCTGAATCATCCATCCACCCTAGATAATTCACTGTGGCCAAGGTGAGGATCGAGTCCTAATTGCCTCGGGCCTGGGTTACAGACACCATGCTGGAAGCCTGGAAACACACTCCTCAAACTGTATCAAAAGCCATTCACATTGCTATGTTCCATGGATGGTGTCTTGTGCAATAGGATAGAGATAAAAACCTTGTAGTTTTCTTTTGGCATTGAGAGTGACTTAAATATTTGTTTTTCATTTTTTACTTTATTGTGGCTTTAAAATTTTCAGAGATGATCTTATAATATGTATGTAACAAGGACGATTATATTAACTGAAGTTTAATAGAAAAATAATATTTTCAACTTTTTAAAATTTATGGCTTCCTTAAAAATGTTTGAGAATCTTTTTTTCTACTTCTTCTGCATTTTTTCTTAGAAAATCTTTCTCCAAGGTATGATAAATATTTACCTATTTTATCATATATATTCTTAAAATTTATTTGGAATTCAAGTATATGCTGTGATGTGAGACATTAATTTTTCCCAAAATTAGCACATTTTTGGTAATACATTGATTAAATAAGATCCTTCTTTCTTCATTCATGTGGAAAGTTTATTTTCTTGTTCTTTTTATTATTTGAAAAAGAAAATCCTTCTTTGCTGATGGCCTTATGTCAGTGAGACCCATGTGGCTAAAGGAGAGAGAAATCCAAATATGAAAATTTGGAAAAAACAGGAAGGAAAGGGCTCGTGTCCTCTGCCTAGAGAATTGTGTGGATCCATAAAAACAGCATCACTTCTAAAAGTCAAAAGTCTAGGATCAAATGTAGCCCCATTTTATTTCTCACTCTGACTTTAGGACAGTACTGCTAATGAAACTTGGGGAAGATTCGTAAGCACTCAGGAGAAGTGGGTAAATAGCCCTGCCAAATTTCTAACTTGTCCCCATGGACAACTTTATAGATACGGAAGTCTGAGGAATACGTTCAATACTGTGAAAAGTAGACCATGTTTGTTCATAAACAAGACATTTGCCAGAAATGTGTTTTAACTGTTCATATATTTGCAAAACTTGTGTTTTAATTTTGTCAATAAAATTTTATATTTTAAAACATCATTAGCACCACTTTGGAACAGTTTTTGGTATGGTCTTAAAGTGAGCAATCTTAGGGGAATATAGTGATGAAGTTGTATGCATGATTAAAAAAATAAATATTCTTGGCATTCCCAGTGAGTGGCCATGGAAAAAGAAAGCTGCCCTGGACATTGTACTGGTGATATAATGAGGAAAAATTTTTAAAAGTTTTGTGATCTTTCCATTAGTTTGTTAAAAGTCACACATGGAAACAACCTTAATGTTATTTCAATTTCAGAAACTCCATTGAGGTCAGTGAAAATCTTGTTTGGGAAAGACTGCATTTAGAAAACAGTTAATATTTTGTACTTAGAGCAATTGGCCAAAAATTGTACAATTTGTATACTTACTTCAAAATCTCACTGCAGGACCTCTGTTACAGCCTCCCACCATCCTAACTCAATTTTAAAGTACGTCTCATACAAAGATACATGTTTCTCTTTTTAAAAGGTCAATTAATTGCATTTAATGTCATGTCTCTGTCGCTTTGTAGAAGATGAAATTTCCCTGAATAGGCTCGAGTTTTCTCTCTCGAGGCTTGTGGACTGAATGAGACCATCTGCATAGATATGTTTAGCGTCAAATTTAGATGTTTTTAGAGTCCGTTTAATTGATAATCAAAACTCCAACCTGTTAACAAATTAGTTTCTCTTGTTAGCCTAACTGTGTTTCTCATGGTAAAGAAAAAATTTGCAGTGCTAAATCTCAGTATTCTTAGGAAATTGCATATTTGAAGTTAGGTGTCAAGTTTAGTTTGAGTCTCTGTGATAAAATATCTCATACGTGCATGTCAAATGCTCTCTTCCTCTGGGAATTAGAAATAGAGACACCATTTTTATGTTGTAGATCAGCATACTGGAGTAAGTTCATGGTCATATTTAATTTTGAATCTGAGCTTGTGAACCTACGGTTGGGCCCGTGACCGGGACTGGTTTGTTATTTCATGAATATTCCATTCTTCGCTTTAGGATAGAGCTGTGTTTCTATGTTTGTGGGCTCCGTGTTCAATATTCTCCTGGCACTCCTACCGTCAGTGGAAACACTCAAAACACTTTGGATTCTGCTAATTTTTATTTATTTGCATGGGCGCCAGGTGTTCTGCAAACACAGTCACTATTGTATAATTAACTGAAGATTACTTGTCTCTGGTAAATACTTAGCAAAAAACAAAATAAAACCCAACAAACTAGCAGAAAGCATATATTATTGTTTGGGTCAAAAATTATTTAATATCAAGAGGTGACTGGAAAGTAGAAGGTAGACTCTTAGGGATGAAGGTGACCCAGGGAAAGAGAGGACTTGGAGGGGAGGGGTGAAAATAATCAAAGTATGCTTGTGAATCTGTTATGTGCATGAAATCCATAAATGTGCGTTACTACTATGCACTGATAAAAGAAGAGAGTAAAAAATAATGCACATATATCTTTATTCCTCAGTAAGAATATTCGTGCTCATGTTAATTCCTTGTGAGTTAGAGCTGTCATAATTTCTACAACCTCAGGGCAGTACTCAGGGCTGTTAAATGCTTCTGGTGTGTTCAGCCATTTGAATAGATACCAAGCAGAGAGATGGGAACCAGGCCTGGTAAAGAAGAGCTCTTCACCTTGTGGAAGAAGGGAAGATGATGTAATCCTGTGGGTGGGAAAACATCTTCTACTCTTATCATGGTATATTTAAAGCTGTGTTGTGTACTTAAAAAGCCATGCAAAGAATCAGTCTTCTGATTCAATGGTGGGCATGAAGGAGTTGCCACAGACTGGGGCTCTGAAAGGGCCAATATCTTCAGAGGCCTAGAAGGGCTGGGAGAGAGGCTGCGAGTCCTTGAGGTCCGCAGATAGACAGCGCCACTGCAGGAGGAAGCTTGCTCTCAGACACAGGCCTGAGCAGCAAGCTTCTTTCTAAAACAAAACACAGTTGCGCACATGCATTTTGTAGAACAGGCGCAAATAACAAATCCCTTTTAATATGGGACATTGACTCTTTTTTTCCACTGTAAATGAGCTCAGCCTTGTTGTGCTAAAAAGAAATATGTATTTTAAGTACAAAAATGACTGTGGCATATTTATTTATGTTAGGCTAAATGAATGCAGTTCTGCTTTATTATTAAAATAAGGATATATCCCTTTTCAGAGCACTATGAGTGTTTATATATATGTGAGTATGATATTATTTTATTTGTAGGATTGAACAAAATCATTATTTTAATAGCTGGTACCAAAATTCTGTTTAGTGAAGAAGCTATTTTTGCTTAAGAAAATATCTCGGGAAAGGGAAGGCACAGAGCCAGAGTGAGAAAAATATTAAGTTGCTAGTGAATATAATTGTCTATCCAGTGAAGCTGAGTGGTGGAGGGGGAGGCAGATGAAGGAGAGAAGACACAAAAAGAGGAGTGAGCAGAAGGGAGTGAAAAGACAGACCACATGGAAGGAATACGTGGGTCCAAGAGAGACGGCCAGGGAGAAATTTCTAGTGTTAAGTTCGCTGAGGGTCATTTTAACTCATAGACAGCACCAACCAGCGAGGTGGTAATAGTTTGCATGGGTGGGCCAAGCTTTTGTAGAAGACTGGATGCCCTGAATCAGTGTCCACTGTATACATGGTTTCTCATATCGATGCAAGACCCAGGAATCAAGGAGTACAGATGAGAGTACCACTCACTATCACCCATAATGACACACTAGCAAGAATTTGCTTTCTTTTCCTGAGACTTTAAGCTCCTCTGGCCTACAGTTTTAGGTCCAGAGGAATAAAGCTTTACCAAGAGACAAAACAGTAATTCCACTGACCTGGAGGTCTCTTTGGGCTCCTCGTGCAACTAAATCAGAGGGCAATTAAGGGGATGGTGACGCTGGCCACTAAGAGGAAAGTGGAACCATACCCAGTTGGAGATACATCTTTCTATCTCTCTCTCTATGTCTCCCTATCATCTCTATCTCTGTCTCTGTTTCTGTCTCTATGTGTCTCTCTCTCTCCCTCTTTATCTCTCTATGTCTCTATATCTCTATATCTATCTTTTCTGTCTTACTCCCATACATAAGATGTATTTAGTTTTGGAGGTCCATAGTTGATCCTATTCATTTAGGGTCATGGTAGAGGTGTGTGTGGGAGCAAGACATCGCGTTACCACACAGGAAGCCAGAGAGTAACCAGATTCCCACAGTCCCTCCAATGGCACTCCCAAAGTTACCTAATCAGCTCCCCCCAGGCCTAACTTCTTACAGATTCTGCATCTCATCCCAATAACACCATGCCAGGGCCTAAGCCTCCCACCCATGAACTTTGGAGGATACACGTGAGCCATGTCCAAACAATTGCACCAGATTAGGATGGTTTGGTTTAGGGCTGTTTGACATTATGATGGCACAAGTCTGATATATGTGCAGCAGAAACCATATCTTGAATTTGTATCTTTTCCCAATCTATGGATATACAAGGTGACACTTTCCTGTGATGTATGACAATGACAACATCTGTAGCTTGTAGTCAGCCATATGATCATGAAGGTTAACAACCAATGTTAAGAGTTGCTATGCCATGGCACTTGGTAGGTTAAGTGTATACATGCACTTTCAACTTGCAATATTTTCAATTTAACATGGGTTTCATGGTGTATAATTCAATCACAATTGGAGGAACATTTGTGTTCTATATGTTGTGGAATATGAAGGCATGAGTAAATATCACTCCAGGACTTTATCTTTCCTGAGGAAGTGGTTCATCGCACTTTTGGTTGTGCATAGAATTGCAGTATCATCTTGGGAAGAATTATGATCTCATTATTGTATATATTTAGAGATTAAATATGACCTAATAAAATGCATTAGGTATCCAACTGATAAGAGGTGGACTTGTCCTGTTAATGAAGTTAATTGTATTTGTCAAATTAAATGAGCTGAAGGCTACACAGATAATTGGCAAAATATAGTACGTCTATGAGTATGTTTCTAGAAGATCCTAGCATTCACTTGGTGAACTGAGTAAAACAGATGGCCTTCTCTAATATGGGTGGGTACCATCTAGTATGTTAAGGGCCTCAGTATAACGAAATTAATGCAAAGAAAGAATGGATTTACTCTCTCTTGATTGGAGATATCCATTTTCTCTTTTGCTCCATTATTGGCTTCTGCCTCTCACTCAGGATTTGAGACTAAGACTAGGACTTGTACCATATGCCACCCTTCATTCCCCAGTTCTTGGGCTTTTGGACTTGTGAGACCTCTTGACTATAATGATGGCTTTTAATAAAATCCAATTTTCAATAAATCCCTTTTCTATCATATATAAAGAAATATATCATCTATCTATACATACATACATACATACAAATGGGATGCTGATGGTTGGAATCAGGTTTCATATATGCCTATATATCTATATCTACACATATGTATATCTATATATAGATATGAGGGAGAGAGAGAAAGAGGGGGGAGGGGGCCATATGTAAGCCCTCTTGGAATCCAAGTAGTAGGCGAATCATAGATGAATCTAAAATCAAATAACTCTTGCTCTATGCATTCCAAGGAGACAACTTCCTGTAGTGATTCTGGGCAGTATCTTCACCTGCCATTCCTCAGAGGACCCTTCTTTTCCCTCTTTTAAAATCCTACCCTTGAGTTAGTTTCCTTAGAAATTACAACATTTCATAGAAGACTGAAAATGCAGTTTAGTGTCCACATGTTGAATTTACTGAGGACAGTTGTTCACTCATTTTGGTCCTATTGACATACAACCAAAACATACGGTGTGTGCTTAAATAAAAATTTATTACAGAAACATGAACAAGTACAGTACTTGACCTTTATGGACCTTGTTTTGGTCTTACATTTTCTGGTTGTTTCACATGTGCCGCTTTTGTCATGGGGTCCTTGTCATCTGTTCTCAGAGGTGCCTTGCGTCTTTTTGAGGCACAAAGTGGACACCGAATAAACACTTGCTGACTTGCTCTCAACCACGAAGGCAAAGCCATGAAGGTGGAGCGTGATATATCTCTTAGCTTCCCTCTCGTTGTGCCTGTCTTTTGGGTATGGACAGGAGTGCTTTCAGTCTGGGAAGGATGTCATTGCCTTGAACGACATGTAGCTCTTGAGCAAAATTTTAGTGGATTGGCTATTTGGTATACAAAGGCATAGAATGGTAAAGTTGCTAAAAGCCAGACTCAATTGCTTGCCCACCACTTCCTCTTATTATTATATGGTTACTCACCACGTATTAACCGAATAACCCAGGGAGGTTGCTTAATAACATGTGCTTCAGAATTCTAACTTCTAAAATGGGAATAATAATAGTTCTCATCTCATAATTTTGATGGATGAAATTACATATAGGTATATATGTAAATAATATAAATAATATGTATATATACTATGTGTAATATACATAGTATACATAATATACACATGTAAATATTTGTGTGTGTGTCTGATAACAGTGTATGACACTCAGGTGCTATCAAATTGTTCACTGCAAATGTATTATTACTATTAAAACCCCCTTCATGTTTAACATGGTACAAGTTAGGCATGTCTTTTATTTTTATCCTTTTCATTCTGGAGGAGTATTTTTATTATTTAATTGAACAGTGAATTGCTGTAAGACTGGATGTCAATATAAATTTAGATTTTCCTAGAGTGGCTTACGGACAATATCAAATGACAGCATCCTTCCCTCGTGCAAGGAAGCATCCACCTGCCAAGGACCCAGGCGCCGTTGTGTTAAACTCAGAGCAGACTAAACTTGCCCAGGAACTTCCCACCTGTGTCCATCATTCTTTGTCTAGCTACAGCCTGAGTGGGCACATTTATCCATTTTGATTAGAAAGTGAATCAATAGTCAAGCGTAGAGTCCCTCAGGCTTAGTCCCAGAGATGCCTCTAGCTTAAGGCAAAGGAAAACATTCTTTTTCTCCTTTTGTATCATTTTTTTTTGTACTGAAATCAGATTTAGGATGAAAGTGCCTTGAGGTCCTGAGAGTCAGTATATTAAGATACTTACCCCCATGATCCTTTATACGCTTTTAGTGCTCTCTACCCACCACAGAAATTGTTGGTTGTATAATTTTTTTTTTTTTTTGGCGGTACTGGGGATCGAATTTAGGACGCTGCGCTTGCTAGGCAGGCGCTTATTCCACTGAGCTATATCCCCAGCCCCGTTGGTTGTATAATAAAAGCAGAAATGCTACTTAATAATGCTTCAGAGATGTTTTTAGGGAGTGCAATTTAGTGAGCTTTCAAGGGCTCTTGATAGTTGCAATTATTTTAATCATATAAGGAAATAAGCAACAGAAAACTTCTGTGATGAGTCATTCACAAATGTTTGTTGAGCACTTAGTACGTTGTGCTGGGTACATAGTGAGGTCACTGCTTTCCTGGTGACTTGTGGGAGCGTGGGAAGACAGAGGTGCTGACATTCTCTGTCAGCTACTTTAGACCTGGACCAGCTGACTACCTCCCACTGGTTAAATCTAGCCTGATACCTACCCTCACATGGTTATGAGATAAGAATAATCCTGTTAAGCAGTTTAAAGAAATCAAGGAAGGATTTTCGTGATAAGTGAGAATCATATAAAATTCAAATTTGCAAAGTAAGTTTGGTAAAGTCTTATTGTCATCCCACCATATCCCTTGACAAACTACCCTCTATGTATGCTTTTGGCCCTAGAACAGTGAAAGCTAACAGCTACCCAAAACACCCTCTGGTACACTAGGCCTGAAACATTTATAATTTGGCACTTTACAGAAAAGAAATCGGTGACCCTTGGCCTTCATCAACAGAGTCCTTGCCATCTGCTTCTTGCCGGGCTTGGCAAGTGGGGAGCTGGTCCTGCAAATCAAAGGGCAGTGGAGGATGATATTTGAGCCATTTATCCTCTTGCTTCTTCTCTTTGGGGCCTCTTTGGATTATGGAAACAGATTTTGACGGCCGCAGCTCTTGGTGGGTGGTCCTTGGTGTTCAAGACATTTTCTTCCCGTTTCTGCCGACACCTGCTCCTCTCCTGTTCCTCACTGCCCCTCGATCTCCTCCCAATTGTTTCTCCACACTCCGTCCTACTTTAGTAAATAGCCCCTTTATTAAGACAGCCTTGAACTAGCTAACTTGTAATTATGTGTTTATTGCTTAGAACCTGATAAAATAATAATGAAGAGGTAAACAAAGCAAAGATCAAGGTAATTTTAGATCATGAAAACAAACTATTAAGTTAGAATTCAGGGCAGGATGATGGGGGGTCCCGAGGGCGCAGCTCATGAGAGAGCATGTGCTTGGCATGCATGAGGCCCTCGTTCCGTCCCTAGCAACCCTCTGTCCTCCAAACGTGAAAAGATTAGGGAGTGTGGCATTTTAGGATGAAGCTGCAGCATTAAGTTCTTAAGTATGACCGGATTACAGAAAGGGGCCGGTAGGCTAGAGAGCAGTGGGAGTATCTATCGGGGAGGAGTGAGATGAGCAGAAGCTAGTGTATACTGGCTTCATGGGTTCTTGAACACTATTGCACGGATTCCATGGTCACCATCAACCTTCTCATTGTAATTTTCTTTCCCATGGTAGATCTTTCTAGTGAGAAAAAGGACGCGATGGTCATATTGATTCAAGTAGCGCTATGTAACTCTTATAACTTTTAAAATATTAGATGGAAGGTCAAGGTTTTAGTATAAATACAGTGGGGTATTTAAATGAGGACAGCCGCTGTTTGGAAGTGTTTGGTGGCAAGAGGGGCTGCGCACTCGGAGGTAGCAGGCTGTGGCTACTGCGGTGATGGGGAAATCTCCGACCAGGAGATCCTACTGGGCGCTCTGTTGATTCTATTCTGTTGTCTTCTGAGGGAACCGTGATGAGATTCCGGTACCGAGGTCTGGTACAAGACCCAAGAGGGGAGCTGGTAGGTGACGGTGATGGTGATGGTGATGGTTGGAACCAGGTTTCATGAAACTCTTGGTCTATCTCACCTGGTTCTTCACGAAGAAGTAGAATTTATTTCTCTGGGAAGCATGCTCTCATTTTCTGCATTCATAAGGCCTCTTAAAGCTTTAAAAACCATAAACGCCCTTTCTTGAGACAGTAAAGAATGCAAACCAGTTTGGGGTAGAGCGTTTTTATCTGGTTTTCTGTGAGAGAAAAACAGGAAAATAATTGCATTTGCGTAAGCAGGCTGTGATTGTGTTTGGATTGTACTAATTGGTTTCGATGGTGCTCGCCGTACTTCTCTGAGTGGGGCTTTTGGGTCTAGTTCAGGGTGTGGTGGTTAATTTTTGTTTTCTAGTTTGAGGCTTCAGCCCTTTTCACTGACAGGCGTGGCTCGTAAGCGTAAAGACGGATGAAGTTCTGTCTCTCCGTCTTCTTTTCTTCTCGCCTCTCCCTTCTCCCTCTTGCTTTCCCTGTTCCTCTGCTTTGCTGGGGAGTGAAACCCCTGCTGCATCTTGCAGTGGTTCCCTACTACCTGTACAGAGGTATTCTTTAGTTGGGGTAGTGTTGTAGGATGAGCCGAATGTTTTGTCGCTTCCTTCCCTGCCTTTCTCAGGTGCAGTTTTGGGCCTCCCTACCCAACAGATTCCACCCCGTTGCTTGCTGTCAGCCTCCCGCTGTGTGGGTGAACAGTGTATGCCCAGTGTATACTGGGCAACTTTACAACGGTTACGCCCACTTGGGATCTTTTTCTTTTAATTTTTGTGTTTCACTTAATTTAGCTTTTTTTGTGGTTTATGTAGTCAGTTTTTTTTTAAAGTAGGGATATACATAATTTAAACTAGAAACATAGGCATAAATATCATTCATTTATTTATTTCAGCAAATATTTATGGGATACTTTATAGGTTGCAGGTGCTTATGGTCAGAAAGTCTGTCCTCAAGGAGCACGTGATTCTGTTGGAGACTTGGGCACCTCAGCTGATAATTACAATTCATTATGGTGAGTGTAATAGATTGATATTGGTCATTACAGAGACATAAGGTGTTGCATTTGACAGTGTAGATTCTAAAGCCAGGCAGCCTTGGTTTAAATCCTAGAGTTTCTAGTTATTTCTGTGCTCCTGGGCAAACTTAAACTCCAGAAACTCCTGAAGGTTAGATGAGTTAATACAGCAGTCTTAGAAGACTGCCTGGCATGTAGTAAGTTTTTAAATAAGTGTTACCCATTGTAATTAATATCCCCTCATTCCTGATGGGAATACATTTTGAAAGGGAAGATGGAGCTTAATGTGGGATGGTTGCCATATGGAATCTAGAGAATTTTTTAGAGTAATTAAGAAGCCAATTTCTGGTTCTTCAGATTAGACAGCAACTAAAAATATAAGATTGACCCTTAAATTCACTTTCCAAATATTTTCCTGCTTGCATTCATGAATTAAATTCAAACCATCTGTATGTGGTTTGCTGTGTTTCAAGAAAAAGGAGGGAATGTTTTTTGTTTACTAATAGGGCCACTGCACTGATTTTAGAGAACGCTTTTTACCATCTAATCCTGGGCTTCAGTGCTTGCTTCTTTTCAAATTAGCTGTCTTCCCTGTGGACTTTCTAAGGAAAGAGGTGGCTACAAACTCAATCTGTTGGCTTTTATTCGCATTTTCAGTCCTGCCTTTCCTAAGCAGCATGTACACACACAGTGAGCGCCTCTATTACGGGCAAAATGTAGGAAGCATAAGCATGAGGTGTCTAAGCTTCAGGAGCCTTCCCAGCACCAGTCATCCCAATCCTCCCAATGTTTTCCTGAAGCCGTTATACTTGCTGCACTTTTGCTGACACATCCTCCGTCTTGGTGTGGTGAAGCATTGCATCTGAGATGCCTTTGAATCCTGACTAACATATATTCAGCTTCTCACTGAATGAGGAGATGAACAAGTGATTTCAGTACCTGGGTCTGTCGCACCATTCATACAGAGAATTCGCTGTTGTCTTTCTTTTCCTCCTCTGCATCTTATAGACAAGAAACCACAATGTTTCATCCTGCAGTTAGGAGTATTTACCTCGTTTGTGTGATTTTGGCACTGCCCTGAAGCATCCAGAGAGGGAGATGGATTGATACTGAAATTTAGCCCAGGTTTCTTTCACCAAGCCTCAGTCTCAGCAAGGGCTGTACTGAACCAGTGAACAGTGGACTTTTGACACAGTACTATTGCATGCTGCCCAAGCCAAGTGTCCATAGGACTCTTCTTCCTGCAGATAGGCATCATTTCCCAGCTCTTCTGGTCATGGAGAGTACCTGCACCTAATGTACTATAAAAGCTAAAGAATTTAGCAGTGCTCATGACAGTAAACTGAAGATTCCACAGCTGGGTATGGTTATCAGAGCAGAAAGGAAATAAGGAAAGGAAAAAATTGCCTGTTCTAAGGCTGTCTTGCTCAGAATGTACGTATGTCATAACATGACAGACTGCTTCTTCTTCTGTCATTCAGCTCTGTGGTCTCCAGACTTTGGGCCAGTTTGCTTTTATTTTCAGGTAGTTTTGCAACCATAGGACTGAGTCATCTCAGCCTTTCCTTCATGCCAGAATACGAACTTTAAAAAAGTTCTTCTTACTAATGATGGATTTTAGAATGTAGGTTAGCTGGAAGGAATTTAAAAGTAAAATCCCACATAATCTCTAATTGCCTTCTTAGCCAATATTTTTCAATTCATGCTCCTCTTGAATCTGTTGTGGGAACTACTAATGATTAGAAAAACGAGTAGCTTGTCTTTTCCCTGAACACATCCTGTTTGGCGCCACTAATGATGGATGAAGGAGCTGGAGAGCAGGGAGCCACAGCTGACCAGGGAGCCACAGCTGACCGGGTCCGCACTGAGCTCCTGCTGGGATGTGAAGAACAGGAGGGTGGGCAAGACAACCTGCCGGTTTTGCTGGAGTCTGAGTCCAGCCCACAGCTCCCTGCAACTCACTTTGCTTGCATCTTGGCCAGTGGGACGAGATCAAATGCCTCTTTTGATTTCTTCCCCAGACTGAAGGCTAACAGGGCAAGTGGGTAAATTTCGTGAAAGGAAGATGCTGGTGGGATAACGGAGGGAATGGTGGGAGGTGAGGATGGACAGGGGAATGCCAGCTCCTTCCAAAGGATGCAGAATCTACCCCACCCCAGTGATTCCAGATGCCTCAGTACTTCAAGGGAAACTGAAAAATCCAGTTTATGATGTGAAGCCTAATGAGCTTTTAAGTACTGGCTCAACTCCTTTTACCACAATAAGGGCAATAAAACACAACTAAGAGCAGAGCATATCTAATCCCTGGAGGAAGGGCAGGCCCAGTGCGTCAGGCAGGGTTCTCCAGGAAGATCTAGACACTGGATGTTTACCTTTGTGCCCTCTTAGCTGTGATGGTTGCACTGCAAGACCCTCATGCTTCTCTGAAACCATGAATAGTAACAAAAATGACATGCGCTATGTCCACGAAAGACCTTCACAGCAATGCCTAGATTAGTTTTTGATTAAATAGCTGGGTACTCTAATCTAGCAAAGTTGATACCTAAGCCAACCATATCCCCACAGTTTGGGGAGGATGGGAGGACACTCTGAGAACTATATCCTGTATGCCACATTCCACTAATATTTCCTTTGAATGCAATAAATTCATTCTAACCTCAGTCAGAGGAGGAATTGTGTTTTAGTGAATAAAATTTAAAGCAGCTTTGTGGCTATATTCGTCAGGAATCTCTGGAGAAACCCAGCCAATAGAGAGCAGAGTGGGAAGAAAGAGGGAGGAAGAAAGAGCTAGGATAAGGCGTCGGCTCACGCAACTGGGGGCGTAAGTCCCACTATTTCCACCTACAAGTGAAGACTCAGAAAGGTCTGTGGCGCAGTTTGAAGGCCTGAGCACTGTTGGTCGTGACGCCAGTCTGAACCTGAAGACGTGGGAACTAGGAGCCCCAGCACAGGAAAAGATGGTTCTCTCAGCCCAAGAAGAGTTAGAATGAACCCCGCTCTTCCCTTCGCCTGTCCTGTTCAGAGCCTGAGAAGACTGAACAGTGCCTGTCCTCAGTGGGGAGGGCAGGCTTCTTCCTTGAGTCTAGCAATTCAGATCCTAATTTGTCCTGGAAACATCATCACAGACAGACCCAGAAATGTGATTAGTCAGTTATCAGGGTGTCCCAGGCCCTGTCAAGTGGACATAAAGTTAACCGTCACAGAGGCCTCCCACTGGCACAGGTTTCCTTTCACAGGGCTGCACCTAATTTTGAATTTATAACTTTGAACTCTCCCCTCCATGACCCTCAGCTGAGTAAGCCTCAGACCCTTCAAGATGTAGATTTGCCTCAATCGGCTCCGCTATTACTCTGTGTGCTGCCAACATGCTTTTGAGTGCTGGTTTCTCCATTTAGCCACGGCCTGGGTAAGCAGCAGAGCTGAAAGTCAAACCCTGTAGTGTACTGTCCTGCTAGTTTTGGATCTGTAGGTGAAGTAGTGAGGAGAATATTTTCCTTATGGTGGCCGCTTACTCAAGTAAAATCAAGTCCTGAGCAGCTGTTTCAAGAGTGAAATCCTCCGCTGCTTCTTAGGAAGGTCACTCATTTCTGCTGTGGTTAGCATACTGCCAAAAGCTCCTGATCCTTGGCAGGTGGGGCTGAAATTGAACCTGTGTTCCACCCATAGAGGTTTCTGAAGAGCTGTACTGGCCAAAAGGATCTCTTCCTCATGCATATCAGTTGTGTTTTAGGGCTGAAGGCCCTGGCCAGCCTTCTCTTGTCCCTCCCACAAGTTCTTCATTCCCGATTTAAAAATGGCCCTTACCCCTTTCTAGACATGTGAACATTGCTACTCTTATGATCCACCTTCTTTGCACAAGTTTCCTTGACATCCTCTGGATCACTGTGCCATGATCTAAAGTCCCTCTTAGCTCCACATCAGAGACTCCGTAACTGACAAACATCATTAACGTTTATGACATAGCCTGAACTTTGTGTCGGTATTAGAATGGAGCAAACTCAGATATCAGTTAGAAATTTAAATCTGTGGAGGGAAAAGGATTATAAAAAAGTAGACAATAAAAATTTGCATTGTGCATTTACTATGTGCTTGGTACGTCTCACTTGCTTTGCTGTCATGTTTTCACAAGAGCTGACATGACTAGTACCCTCATTTTGTAATAGCTTGGCCTGTGAGAAATTGCCATTTGCTATTGATGTAGGCTAAAGCAGTTCTAGGATGGCAGCTGGAAATGGCAGAGTTGAGTCTAGGACGTGTGGAACCGTATAGACACTTATGGAACATCTGACAAAGTGAACAGCCCAGGCAGGGATGCTGCAGGACCCACACCCCTGTCTCCACCGAAGCTGCCTGACTGTTGGAGTGTTGGTACGAGGTGGAGGGAGTTGTGATCACTGTTTTTGGAGGAATCAGGAAAGGCTTTCCTGAGGTGGCACACGGGCCCGTGTTTACCTTTGCTTGACTTTCTCTTTGTACTCACCACCATGGCCTTTGTTTATCAAAAGCAGAACCTCATAATTTACTCATTACCTTGGGAGCTTTTAATTGGGAAGGACTCCATAGAACATTTTGTTTCATTAGTACTTTTATTGTCAGTGTGCTTAAATTTTCTGAGGAAGAATTGTAGAAAATGAAGAGGGCAGTGTTGAGTTTAAGAATCCAGGGTTTAGGAAGAAGGAAAGAAAACAATTCAAGATGAAACTAAAATAAAGATAGTAAGATTCCTCTAAATAAAAATGTTATAATAAATAATTAAACATTTCAGATAGATGAGAATTGGCTGGTTAGTGTATGAAAAGCACATTCATTTGGTTTGTAAAGGAACACCATTTCTACAGAGGTCCTTCATACTCTCTAATTTCCTGTCTAATCTTGACCGATATTTTTATGTCATTGCATCCTAAAAACCTGATTCCTTTATGATGCAAAGGTCATTCTTAAGAAATCTCTAAAGAGTTTGGTGTCCAAAGTGTATGCTAGAGATGAGAAAATGTAATCTTTGAAAACAGGTTTCTAAAGTTAGATTTTTCTAATTTTTACCAATGTCAATTTAAAAATGTAAGAGAAATTAGAGCAAAGAATTAAGATTTAAACATGTTTCTGTACAATGATTAAGTAGTCGTGATAGAAGCCCCTTTATTCACACTTTAGGACTATTTTCTGTGAAGAAAGAACTTTCTTGTTGCATCTACCATTGAATTTTTTTATTTCATGCATATACTTTTTAATATGCCAATTATAGAGTGATCTTTGTTGGCAACAGCATTTTATACTTTTACATCTAGCATTTGCCTATTTTTTCAACCACTGGGAAACAAAGGAAATAATTGAAACTTGGTGTAAAATTTATGAGATGATTTTACTTTTGATAAAAGATTCATTCTTCAACACATCGTCTGCTAAATTTTAAATTTTACTCAAATTAGGTTAAGTCACAGCAGACAGCTAAAACATAGATCGTTGTTCTGTTTGAATTAAATTTGAAGCAATGATTGAACTTTTAGAAAGTCCTTAATGACTAAAATGTCCAGACCTTGAAATAGCCCATCAAATATTCCAAATGCCATTAGGCATATGCTTCCCAGATTGGGAAATGGGTTCTCCTCCTCCAATGGACATTGTTGATTGTCACAACTGGAGCAGAGACCAGTGTTAATATTCAGTGGGAGGAGCCAGGGATGCTCCTTAGTATTAGATAATACCCAGGACACCCCCAACTGCAAAGAATTATCCAGCAAATAGTGCCAGTGATGAGAAACTCTACAGTACATCACTATATGGAAGAAATTCTGATTTTAGATGTGTATGTAGTTTTCACATTTAATGGATGGATGAATATCTAGAATGATGTCCAGTTTATGCAAGATGTGGATCACTTGCTTTTGAAAATTGTATGTATAAATAGCCACAATTTTTGATATTTCAGAGATATAATTTATTTGTTTGAAAGCATATTCACCACTTTTTGCCCCAGATTTTAAATGTAAAAAGGTTGAATTCTATCTTTGGAACTATGTGGGTCATGAACAAATGGTAAACTAGGTCTAAAGGGTTTTAAACTACAGTACTTGACTTTTTTCTTAATAAATTTGCCTTAATCCTGAAGATCTTTGTAACATTCTGAGGAACATTTCTCAACAACTCAACCTATGTCTTGACAAGAGTCATCTGAGGACAGTTTCTACCTCATGTTTAAATGTCTTTCTTAGATTGCATCTCAGACTACACAGTCTTGTCTGGCAGCATAAGCTTTCTTACATATCACCACGGCTTACATATCACATACGGAGAGGTGGCTATGGAATTGTCTTCCCCTCCTTTCAGAGGTGATGCATGGCCTGACACACAGTGTGATCTGCTGCATTTTGGCATAAACTCCCTTGCTCTGTTTCTGAGCTGTGACCAGGTATCATTTAGACTCATCCCCTATGCAGCTCTCTTCAGAGCCCCTCCCCACACTGCGCTGGGAGGCAATGCTCTGAGGCCTGCATTTCGGTGAACAAATGCACACAATGCTTCACGTACCTCTGCCAAGCTTTGCACTTCACAGACCTTGTCTGTAGCAAATGTGCTCAAAAAGAGTGTGGTAGGAACCAGCCAGGACAATAAGCTATGGCATGTTCTGGCAGCAGATTCTTCACAGTATATTTCGGCAGTTGAGTTAAACTGAAACAGGTTTTACCAGGCATTTGACAAAGCCCATTTGCTGATAATATAGGCATTACTCAGTACCTTTTCTTTGGGTGTGCCCCTTTTACTCCTATCCTGGGAACTGAGAATTTCTGAGCGTAGAATCATAAGTACTACCTTTTCTTGTTTCCACTTGTATTTCCATTGCTGTGGAACCTTAATTTTGGTAAATTCATCAAACTTTGTGCTGAAAAGAGATCCTTTATGTGTAATGTTGGTTCAGAATTCACAAGAGATAGATATTTATTTAAGATAAATATGGAAAATATAAGAGTAAAAAGAAAGAATCCTACTTATAATTTTACCTATCACTGTTAAAACTTAAGACAGACTATCTTTATATTATCCATGTATAAGTAGACACTTGTAACAAAATAAAGAGCATAGTGCTATATAGCTGATTTCATTTAAAAATACAATAATTTACCACTATCCTCATGTTGTTTGGGTAATGTTGTTTGAAATGACATATGTTATTCTAACAGATACTTGGATCACGATATATGGGCATGCATATGTATTACTTTGTCAGTTGCTTTGCCTAATGTTGTAGATTTTCTACACTTTTTAAAACAGATGCCTGTGTGTTCATGCATGTACCTGATTGACTTAGAGGGTAAGGATCTAGAAATAGAGTTGGTTACGGAAAGGTTCTGGACATTTTTAAGACTTTGATAAATTGCCACACAATCTCCAAGAGATGTTTGTGATTTCTTAAATTTTGATATTCTGATTTAGCATAAACTTTCAACATTCATCCTTGAGTTTCTAATTTTTTGTTCAGTTGAACTTTCTTTAGCCACTTTAAGGATATTATATTAAGAAGTATCCATTTTTCCAGTTTTAAAAAAATATTTTAATTAGGAATGGGTATTATATTTTATTAAATGCCATTTGCATATATTATCAAATAATTTCTATCCTATAATCTATCAGTGTGAGAAATCATATTAACGTGGTTCCAGACACTGAATCATGCCTGATTTCCTTGCCCTGGCACTTTCCTGGGTTTTGGTGCTTCCGGTGAGTGGGCCTCTGTGTTGAGTAGGAAGGTTCCAGAGATGGCCTACTGCTCACGGACCGTTAGGAGAGGCTGTCCTCACTGTCCTTACACAGCCGAGCTTCCTTGTGGCTTAGGTACCATAATATTGCCTGAAAGTCCTTTCCTAACTGAGCAATGCCTGGGCTTTCTGCTATTATCTAAAGAAAGAGGAACTCCAAGTAGAGGTTTTTTCTTTTTTTCATTCTTGATGCTTTTTGGGCCACTTCCTCATGGGAGCTTATATTGAGAGACACCTGGGAGACACCAGAGCAGTTCTTATACTGATCAAACTTATACTTTGCTTTCTCATGAGCACAATTAAAGTCAAATTCTGTATGTTCCTTTATCTCAAATTAGTTCATTTATGGCAAGTATGCCTTAAGGCTCAGGATGAAAATTTGCAACTATTGCCTGATTTCAATGTTGGTGTATTATTCATAGCTATTGTGTTAGCTTTTCTGTCTGCTTGGGGGACTGATGTTATAAGCTTTCGCCTGCAAGCATGGTACATGCTAGAACACTTAGACAAATCTTTTGAAAGAGGAAGGCAACATTAATGTAGTATATGTGTGTTGGTTAACAAAAAATTCTTCATTAAAACTTTATATTTTGAGAATTAACTGATGTAAAGTTAATTGAAAATTGTAACATAGATGAATAGAATCTTGGATGTGATGGCAATGATTATGGGCTTGTTCTAAGCATATTGACATTATCTGATAAATTTTCATTTTAACCACTCTATTTTAATCATTATCTGAGGTTGGAAATGATTTTCTGAAAGCTAGATTAAATATTACACAACTCACCCTTTTAAAAGTAAAGAAGGAATGATTTTCAGACAGCATTTTTGAAAGCT
The DNA here is from genome assembly GCA_004027595.1 of Dinomys branickii. Taxonomy (NCBI): domain Eukaryota; kingdom Metazoa; phylum Chordata; class Mammalia; order Rodentia; family Dinomyidae; genus Dinomys; species Dinomys branickii. The sequence goes on from PVLD010004413.1 coordinate 85,505, forward strand.
TTCTATGTAACATACATGCAATAGAATATCAGCAGTGCCATCTAAGCTTTTCCATAGTTTTATATCTCTCTACAAGTTTATGGGAACAGTAAAAAAAAACTCGTCAATGTGTGTAAAAATTTCTAGATCTGTGTTACTTCATAGGGGAAAAAAAATTTTAAAGCTTTATGATGTGTTACACACTGGAGGCCAAAGTTACTGTGATTTAGTGAAAATAAATTTCAACATCTTTGAGAACTCTAGAATATATAGGCCTGTGGAAATTATCAAACAAAGCATTATCTGAGAAAAATCTTTGTAGATAAGAGGGAAAACAGATAGCTAGATGTTGACTGAAGTTTTAACTGCCAACTTTACTAAAACGATTTCTTCGCAGAAATTCCCAGTGGAGTTGATCACACGTCTAATAATGTTTGTGAATCTGTATTTCTGAGGTACTCTAAACATGAGAAAATACTTCGCAAAGTGCTCACGTCAACTTGTAAGCTGAAAGCTGTATAATAATGGGGCAGAGCCTCATTTAAAATTAGTTTTTCAGGAAGAGGATATTTGATTCAAATATAACCGATGACTGTTTGAAAAGTTTGTGTAAGGTAGCAATCTCATGTAATCGTATCATCCTCAGTGTGATGGTATGGAAATTGCAGATTGATTATAGTCCTGTTTCTCTGTATTCAATGAATATATTGCTGTAAAGCTCTATGTGAATCACATTTAAAAATCAATTGAGTAATTTTAGATATATAAGATGATCTCTGTGTGAAATAATCCATTTAAGAAATATTTTATAGCCTGATGTGTCATTGTCTAGCTGATAGCACTTAGGAGAGATTTTCTCAGACTTGTTTAAATTATGCATCACAGCTAATCACACTGACTCCTGAACTTGAGTTACCATATGGCCATTGTGAACAGTTTTGGAGAGGGGAGGATGTGAAGTCAAAAGTGCGTGTGGAATTAACAACTAAATGAGGAAATGGATTCCTTCAAAGATATGTATATTTGCATGGGTGTTTTACTTTTCAAGGTTACATGTAGGCCACCTTTAAAATTATAGATTTCTAGGGCCAGGCATGGTGGCACGTGTCTGTAATGCCAGCATTTGGGAGGATGAGGCAGGAAGATCATCACACTTTGGATGCCAGCTGGGGCTACATAGGGAGTTCAAAGCCAGCCTGGAGTACATAATTAAATCCAGTCTCAAAGACAAAGCAAAGAATCATAGATTTCTGTGAGACCCACAATGAATAACTGAATCCTTGTGCTGTTTTACTCAGCTCAATTCCCACTCCCTGGAGTTAACATTTTTGATTTTTGGAGCTGTTTCTTCTGAGTTTTTTAGCTTTATATTTTTAAGAAAAACATGCTTATACTGTTATTTATTCATTTGTTCTTTACTTAGATATTATCTATTGACATTCTTTAAAAGCTAGGCTCCTCTCTTCACCCTAACTAAATCAGCTTCTCCCCTCTCCTCACTGGAGGTATATCATAACGTTTGTAAGAATTAGGATTTACTTTTATAATATTACTTTTATGTAATATTTTATAATATATTTATAAAGATAATATTTATTCCTGTAATATTATGTAAATATAAGCAATTATTTTAAGTTGTTTCATCCAATTTATGTTTTGTAACAAAAGATATTGAATTTCAAAGCAAGGTGCAAAACCAAAACACACGACCAAGAGCCCCCTGTTTGTATAGTGATGGTGAAGGCAAGTTGACTGTGTTGGAAACGTTGAGAAAAATAAAAGATGCAATTAAGTGAAGAGCTATGCCCAGGGTTGCTGGGAAAAGGCTATGTGGGTGTGTCCTGTGGAGGAGCATATGTAGGTCCTGGTGGGGAAGGCTGGCCTGGAGCCTTTGTGATATTGGCCAACACAGATGACTTTGGGTGAGTGCTGGGGTGTGGTCAGTTAGCATAACAGCAGAGGGAGAGTCTATGTGGAATGGGGAGGTAGTCAGGAGGGTCTCATGGCTTTTCATTTAGATTATCTACTGTTCCTCCTATGCTCTGCTGTACACTCATCTTTCATAATAATGTATCACCTCTGAGTTCTGGATCCGCCAGACGTCTATAGTACAGATCCTCTTAGAAGGAGCATTCCCCACCAGTGAGACACTTCATTAGTATTCTGACTTCCAACCTTCAAAGCTTTTATTCCTCCTCTGTCCGTTTTTTGCTTCGAAATTTCTCCCCTCTCGTGATCGGTGGGGTTGTCTGCCAGAGTGGTGGTACACAAACGGTCCCACCCACAGTATTTAGCTGATGTCTCGAGAGGTATTCTAACACAGAGGTGACCAAAGGTAAAATGCTCACAAGCTGAGAAGCAAATAATTGATTCTTTCGAAGAAATGGAAATATTTGAGTATTTGTCCCTTTTTTGGTTTCTGTTCCTGGTCTTGAGTCAGTTGTTTGTCCTTCTCGAAGGGGGAGAGAAGGTAAACAGTCCTACCCAGAGCAGGTAACCGTGTGTCCCCAGACAGAGCTCCTGGACAGCAGGGACTGCAGAGCTGACCATGCCCATTGCACATGTGCAGTTAGGGCAGCTCAAAAGAACACTGGCTCACAAAATATACCCTTCTGTCCCTGGGGCGCCGTATACCCACCTTGATGCTTAAAAACACAAAACTATAAAAATACAAGAAAAAATCAGAATCAATTCTTAGATCTTGTGCTTTAAGGACTCAAACACTGCAAATTGAAAGACAAATTAAGAGATGAGCCCAGGGTCACTTTATCCATATTTAATTTTACCTTGAAATCTGAGTTTAGCTCCCAAACTCTTGTGTTCCAGATATTATTCTACCCCACTGTGCAGAAGCCATCTCTTGGATATGTTCTTGTTTCTATAGCTGTTCAAATTCCTGTAAGTGTTCCTACAACTGGATTCAAATTCTAGTTATGACACCATGAAGATATTATTTAAGTTTTCTTAAACTTTGGTTTTCTTGCCTCCAGAGTGGCTACAGTGAAAGCTTCTTAATAGGATTGTTTTAACTGTTCATTTTAGGCAATATTTTAAGCACTTTAACAATGCTGTAGACACAAAATATGTTTAAAAGGTTAATTTTCTTCTTGGACCCACAGCTGAAAATTCATGTGCTGTTTTTCGTGAATCAGGTCTCATTAGTTTTAGGATCTTGGTGTACACCACAGACTCTTACTCACATTTATAAAGTACTTACTACCTTACCTTGTTCCATGTTCTTTGTTGATATTTATATCTCAAAAACCCTGTGAATTAGCCAGTTTCCATTCCTACGTTATAGATAGGTAAATTGAGCTCCAGGGAGGTTAAGTAATTTACCTAGCCTCACATAGCTACCAGCAAATAGAGCTGAGATTTTAACCCAGGTTAAGGATAACATTTTTACTCTTTGTTAGGAGAAAATACATTTTTGTTGTACTTTAGCCTTGGGGAAGTTCATATTAGCTTTTTATTTTTAATGAACAAAATAGTAGAAAAATTTTTCTGTAAGGAATTAATGAAATATATGCATGCATTTTGTAGAGATCATAAATTAAAGAAATGTAACTCACAACTAATTTCAGGAAACAATGTAGCTTTTTTGGAATTCAAAGAAGGGATAACTCACCAAACCTTAGAAAGGCCACAAGTGCAGGTTGCTCAGAAATAGCTGGCACCAAGGAATTGAATCCCAGACAGATGTTTTCATTGTAGGCAGATTTTCTCTTCAGGACCAAAATATAGGTGATGGGAACCTAAGTTTAATATCTTATCAGTGTGATCAAGCTATATAGTGATGTTTAAGTAAAAAATAAATGCACTACAACACACATTAGCATAAATTCCCCTCAAAATACACCCCTTCACTTCTACCACATTTATCCTGCCTTTCTTGCACTTTCTAAGCAATGCTGGAAGTCTTTTCCTTGAGTGTCTTTAGAAGGTGTGATCAACAATACAGTGAATGCTTCTGTGGAATGGCGTACAGTGGAAATGCAGCCTCATAAAATACATATACAATATATCTGCACCCACCTCCTCCCCTGGAGCTGGCACTGTGCAACTTCTGGTTCTCCCCTGAAGTTGTGATGCCTAGGAAAGGAGAACATTTTGAATCAGTTCAGAACACCGAGGCAGCCAGGGACAGCACACCTAAAGACACTTGGGCAAGGAGACTTCTAGAACCGCTTCAGAAAATGACAAGATCAATGAGGTATGTTTGAAATGAGGGAGACAATGTATTTTTAATGTAATACAGTTTTCAAAGTGTAAACATTCACTGTGTGTTTTTAACCACACTTCACACAGGATGGAAGGCAGGGAAGAAGACTGACTTCCCTGCTCCCATTCTGTCTCTGCAGTTCCAGGAAAGGACTTGAGTCAGTGCCTTATCCTAAAATAGTTAACAAAGCCTGAGAGTAGAGCAGTTGAAACTGACATGGCCTCTCTGGAAGCACTCTCATAGACCTGGGATTACGGCGGGAAGGGGCAGGTAAATTAGGGGCACACCTGGCTAAACAACAAAATAACATTAACTAATGCTGGAGAAATTTGAAGGTGTGTGTATTATTTACTGTTATAACAAGAAGACTCTGGAGCTAGGGTTTGGCACTTATTTTAGTGAGATCCCCCTCTAGCAGTATAGTTTTTCAACCTATCTATGCTATGTAGGCTTTTCATATTTTTCTTGTCATCTCTTCATCACAAGGTGGCTGTCAGAGGTCCAAATATCACATACATATCTAAGGCAAAAAACAAACAAACAAAAAACGAACATGTTAGCAAGACAGCCTCTTCCTTCGGTGTCTCATTTTTTTTTTTTCAGAAGCCTACAGCAGATTTCCCTTTAATGACTCATCAGCTGGAAGGAGGGATGTGAATGTTTTTATCTGTGAAGGAATCTGGGAAAATAAGCAACGAGCTCATTAGCCTTTGCTGTGAGAGGCAACAACCGAGTAGAGGTTCGGAATGGCTATTGTGTTAGCCAATCAGCTGTGTCTGCCGCAGTGGCTGGAGAAGTAGGCAAAACTGTCAGTTGCCAAGGGAATGGCAAGGAGTGGCATTAGACAGACAGACTCCCTGATACCTAATATATGATACATATGTTCAAACTTAGGCCTTAACAGGCTTGATCCATCTTCAGGAGAGCAGACGCAGCCCTCTCTGTTCTTTGCCTCCCAAATAGGACACAGGACGTTCTGCAGTTATGCTTTGCTCAAGTGACTCTTCTCCCAGTTCTTTTGTGGGTTTTTTTAATTCTAGATGTATCAGAATTTTTAAGCTTATTTCAAGGCTTGTTCCAATCTGCCAAGCTGGTAAAAGCATCTTATTCCTTTCAATTCAGACTATCGCTTGATCATTCAACTCATAAAGTAGATAATATACCGCTTCATCCCAACCTACGCCATTATTCTGTCCTGTCATTTAGATTTTTGACTTCAAGGTTTCTGATTATACCTTCAGATTATTTGTAATTAGATTATTTCCTTTTATTTTTTAATTTTTAAATTGATGACATTATGGTGTGTATACTTTAAAATATGGGTACCTTGCAGAACGGCCGACTTGAGCTAGTTATTAATATATGCATTACTCAAATGAAAACACTGGAGATGATTTTCAAGACTATGACACATGGTTCTTAACTCTAGTTGCCGTGCTGCACAATGGACCCCATGGATATATTCCTCCTACCTAACTGAAGTCTGTCCTTTGGTAAACAAAGCCCAGGCCTCGCTGCGGTAGCCACCATCTCTCTCTCTGTTTCTGAGTTGGGCTTTCTATTTACCTTGTACACATATGTGAGATCATGCAGTTTTTGTCTTTGTCTGACCTTTTTAACATAGTATAGTTTCCTCCGGGCCCATCTACATTGTCCCAAATGACAAGATTTCTTTCTTTTTTAAGGCTGATGTGTAGTCCTTTTTGTCTCTGTATCACATTTTCTTTATCTGTTTGTCGATTTTATGTCGTGGCTATTGTGGATAATGCTGTAATAAATACTGGAGTGCAAATATCTCTTTGAAATATCGATTTAATTTCCTTTGTCCATGGGATTGTAGATCATATGATAGTTCTGCTTTTAACTTTGTAAAGAAACCTCTCGAATGCTCTCTGTAGTATTTGTACTGATTCACATTCTCCCTCCCGGTATGAGGTGTTCCATGGCTTCCAGTCATCACCAACACTTGTTAATAATTGCCCTTCTAATGAAGTGAGGTTTATCTCATTGTGGTCTTAATTTTAATTTGTATTTCTTAGATGACTAGTGACCTTGAGAATTTTTTCAAGTATCTCATGGCCCATTTGTTACGGCCTCTTTTGAGATGCACCTATCCAGTTCCTTTGCCCATTTAAAAAATGAATTGCTCATTTTTCTCACATTGTTCGAATTCTTTATATATTTTTTATATTAACGCTTATCAACTATATGGCATGCAAATATTTTCTCCCCAATTGTAGGGTTTTTTTCTTTACTCACTTAATCTCATTGATCTGTTTTCACTCCGTGTGCCTGTACAGGTCGGAGCTCTCTCGAACAGAGAAACCCTTCCTCTGTTGCTTTGTAAAGAACATGGCAAAAAGCAGAGCATATGATAGGTGTTCAATTTAGCCATACTGGTTAATAGTCTCTGCCCATGAACGTCTATTTAATATCTTAATTTATACATAAAGAGTAATTTTAATCTGTGGGATGCTGATGAAATGCTTTGTGAAAGAGCTAGGGGAGGCAATTTCTTTAACACTAAAGGAATTGTGTAACCATTTCACCCACGTCAGCTTTGCTTTAGGGCATCTATTTGTACGTTGTCTTCCTCCTCAAAACCCCTGACGGTGCATCGTCATGAAGGTAATAATAATAATAATAGTAATAACAATAGTAATAATAATTTTTAAAAGATCCATTTTCCCAGTGTAAGGTGCTGTTAAGTTAGTATTATAAACAAAACAGCCACCACGCTATCCACTGGCCTACTTAGTGCTGTCTGTGTTTGAAGTATTTTCAGTAGTACCATGGGTCGTCAAATTTCACTTTCTCTACAGCCAAATGACTATTATGCATGGGCAGAAAAGGGACTTAATGTAAGCATTTCAGCTTTTCAAAAGAAGTTAAGTTCTTCTGAGAGAGGGGAGCTAGCAACGGGCCATGCAGCCTCGTGCAGAAAGGTGAGCTGTGAACAAACAGTGGAGCTGGCGATGGGCCCCGGGCCTAGGGTTTGCTGCCTAAAAATTCTGTTTGTGCTTGAGGGTGATAGAACTTGAAATGGCTGTATCTCACCTTTATAACGGTTTTGAGAGTGTGACTGCATTTTTTCTGCCTTCTTTTCTTTGCATCTTTGATGTCCAGCTGGTATTTTGAGACAAGAGCGTGATTACGGAATTGGATTTGAAGAGCAGCACTAAATCATTCTCACTTGGTACTTGACCTTCCTCCTAAACAGAATAGATTTCATGGGAGAAATCAGGTTGGGGAAGATATAATTTAATTTTGCTGTGGGTCAAGCACAAAGGGTAAGTTCTTTAAGTTCCTCATTCTATGATGCTGCCTGGTGATTTTTTAAAAGCAGTTTTTAGCATGAGAATAACTTCCTACTATCACATATTTTTATGTAATTTCTTTAATGCATAAGCACATTTAGAATAAGTTTTTCTTACGGGTACTTATCTCTCTATCTTTTAGCAAATGGTGCATTGTTTTTTCCTATGAATTAAATTTAAAGATTATATGCTTCTAGTTTTGACGTGCTACCTGACAAGTAATTAGTACTTCAAAACACAAGGCTGTGTTTTCAATGTCTGTGTATAAAAGTTATGGGAAATGAAATATGTTTATTTCTTTTTCTGTACCTCAAAACAAGATTATGGGTGAAGATTACTATTCAGTTTTCTTCCTATAATGTTCTTCTTTAGATTTCATATAATATGGTTTGGGATACTTTTATCAGAGAAATTGCATTGTCTCTACTGTGCAGTGTTTGTTCTCTGTGTTGTACCTTCTTTCAGGAACTTCTTGCTGTGCACTTATCTGCCATATCTACAGCACAGCATCTTCCCACTTTGGGGGAGAAGTCTTTTCTCTGTGGATAGACTGTTAACTGAGGACACCAATCTCCAAAACACTGTATTTTGCTTTTATATACCCAAACATCTTGGAAAGTACCTATCTTGTGATGTAACAGTTTAAATGCATGATCACATAGTATACATACATATCACATATATATACATATTTACATATCATATATTACTAAATATTTCATTTTAAATTATATTTTATTAGTATATGTCAATACTACATGAGGTTTAGCTTATTGGATATTGTCTTTGTAGACTCAGACCTTTTCCTAAATTCATCTTGTTTTTAAAATAAACATGTATTATTTTAACCTTTTCTCCAGCATCACAGTTAACTGTCAGCACATTGGCTTTTTACTTCCCATTTCTTGACAGCTTAAAAATGGGACGCCCCAAATTGTGTGCCGCATTAACAAGATTAGCTTGCAGTGATCCCCTACCTGTAAGCATCACCTTCCACATGAAAGTCATCGTGCTGCTAACCTATTACTGCTCCTTGTTACTTTGTTTTTTACTCTGACTTCTCTGACTTTGCACTCACTCTGCAAATTCAGGTTTGAACTGCTAAAACTCATTTTCAACTCACCCAGCTTTTTGCTCCAGAATGGTTCTTAATGAATGTTCTCTCACCTTTCATTGTATTAGTTTAGAATTTTCTGTTTCCTTGAAATGTGACCTCATTTCCTTCATGGGTGGTCCCATTTTAAGGGAGATAATAGCCATGAATATTGTAATCCTTTCTTAGAAACTATAGATTATCCATTTGTCTTCTTGTTTGGGGGCATAGTGAATATAAGGGTTTAGACAAATTTAGTAATGCACAATGAATTCATTTTCTGGATTTCTTGAAGTCAGAATGACCAGCAAGGCCTGAGCTAATTCCATCATATGCTTTTGTATAGCTAAATAATAATATATGTGTGTGTTTATTAATATGAGAAACCTAGAAGCAGTAAAAGTACAAACCAGAACTGGAAGACATGTTTAGATCATGGAAAGACTAATTTTGCTTATTAGATGATTTATCTCTGCGGTCATAAGCTTTTTCTTTAGGGAGACACTTCCAAGACATAGATAAAAGTGAGTTCCCTGTGTGCAATGTACCCTGCTGAATTTGATAAAGTGTTCTTTCTTCACAGACATTACCCACATTAGGTATCCAGGACTGGGGAAGATTTAAGCTAGAGATGTGGTTGGGGGTCATCAGATGATAAGTGGTAATGGATGTCTTAATTGTACTCTTCAGGGGAGAATGAATGTACAGGGTGGGGTGGAAGATGGTCGATGCAGATTGTGGGCAGGCACATATAACGATAGAAGAGGAGAGCCACGAAAACATTGAGAAGTACATGTGGAATGAGACTGAAGCGAAGTCATTTGTAAGAGTTAAGCCCATCACATACTGAGCAGAGCATGCGAAAGCTGTATTTTGACCAAATCCATTACATTTAGTGGAAATCACAAGTGAAGAGAGCTGAGAACCTGTGAAATAATTGTAGGAAAATACAATGAATCAGACTCCAAGAACTGACCAAGAAAGCAGAGGAGGGAAGGATCATAGCTTATGCTTGATGCCTGCTGCAACCTTTCCAATATCTATGAATAAGTTGCTTTTGTCCTCCACATCATGGTTCAATGAAAGCAGAGAACGGTGTCACGTTAGGGAGTTCTTTGATGTAGCCCATTTCTATGGGAAATCCATTTCTAAGAGGGTGCTCTGTTGTGCTCTGCTGAAATCAGCCTCTAGGAAATTCATACGGGAATTCTGAGGAGAAAGGAAAGCTTCTGGGGGATGCTTTGAAACCCTTTGAGCTGCATATAATCAGTGCCAACCTTGCATGCACGTTGACTGTACATTAGGAGCACTTTAAGCAGTAAAGACCTCAAAGACACTCACCCATTATGAGAACAAACAGTGATTTAAAGCTATATTTTTGCAGAGAAAAGAATCACAAGAAACAAAGATGCCAGCGTTGGTTTTCTCCTGTGTTCGTTTGTGAGAAAATGTGCTTTTGATTGATATCTACCAAAGACTGTCTTCGGCATGGGATATTTTTGTTGGTTAATGAATGTTCAGAATAGTAATTTGAAACATTTGGGGTGGTGCCTCCAGGCACTTTTTCCAATAGCTCTTTTATTCTTTCCGATATCAGGAACACAAAGACTGAAAATGCAAGCAATTGTCTTCTCTCTCTTTGCCCTCTTCTCTCTGAGTCTGAGTGCTCATATTCCGTGTCAGAAATGCTTTCTCACCTCACGAATTCCTCCCCTTCAGCTTTAGAGATAGGGCTGGAACTGTCTTTGTGAAACGTCAGCAGATGCAATGGTGTAGAAGACAAGGACCATGATGAATCCCATGTGTATCTCTTTTCATCTTTTTTCCTTTGGGATTCTTCAACTGAAGCAATGTGTACATAAAATGGCTTTATTGGAAAAAGCTCAGTTTCTACTTCAGATCAATGGACTGAGATGAAAACATGACTTTTTCCACATTTACACATGTTTTCTTCACCTTTGTATTTAATTTTTGCAGTCACATGGTACGTTGTGGTATTTGAACTGCAAGACACAACAGGATAAGAGGCTACTGAGAACTATCAGACCATGACAACTTAATAGTATTTTGGTAATGCGTCCAGCTTATATCTACTCAGATACATATACAATATAATTTCATATGTTACTTAGAAAAATAAAAAGGAACAGCACCATTATATGACAAACCACTAAATTCAGGCTTCATTTACAAATAAATAATGCTATACTGTTAAATAAATATTGAAGAGTTTTCTAGTGCTCTCTTGCAAAAAAAAAAAATGGTTATATAATAGCTCAGTTAATAGTTTGTGTTGAACTAGATAGACATTTGATAATAAAATATATGATAAATCACAATGGAGCATTACTTAGCAGTAAAATATATTACCTCTTTAAGGTGCCATATCTGTATTTTAGATACTGTATGATTTTTGTGAACTACTTTCTAAGCGGCATGATATTTCAAACATATTATAATTCTTGAAGTCTTCACAGCCTTCTGTTTTACTCTGCTTTCAGTTTTACTATAAGGAATCCTGAGTTTAGTGATTATTAATAATAACCTGACATTCTGGGAGTTGTACTACATACACACCAGGGAATATCCTGGGAATTTGGCATGTTACCTGTGATCCCCACAATAGTACTATTCCCCTTTTACACATTAGAAGATTGAGGGTCAGAAAAACTTAAGTTGCCCAGGACTACAAAGTTCATCAAGATGTAAAAGATACTTAAATGCAAATCCATCTGTCTTTACATTTATGAAGTTTCCCCCAGGACCAGTTGCGTCCATCAGCATCTCTGAGCATGGGAACCACTTTGCTTCTCAGTTAGGCTAGTGAAACCCCCAAAGAATCCTAACACTCTTACTTGATGTTTACTTTGGTTCTGCTCCATACCCTGCAAACAAGTCAAAGCTTACTTCACATCCCAATTTATTGGTATGATACTCATGGGTCTTTGCAGGTCCTTGGGAAATTAGCTGTCACAATGATAACTGAGGCTTGTAGAAGGCTATCTGGTCTTAATTCGTCAACAGTACTACTAGTACAGTTTGCTTTGGAATTAACAGCGATGTGAGAGTATGCGAAATTTGACAGGAGAATGATGCTTCACCAGACAATGCTAATAGAATCTGAGATCATTATCTGCATCTTCACCATTTTCATTAACCGTTGGTTGTAAAGAGCTTCTATTTCTAGTTGTTTCAGCACATATTCTTTTTATGCAGTAAAGAAACTTTACTATGAGTGTTTCATTTGACCTCACAAACAGTTTCCCAAAAGTTTCTTTTACAAATAGTTTTCCAGGGATTTGTACCCAGTGTTTGACTAGCACAGAATTTTGGAAAGTACATGGTCCTTAGCAGGGCTAGAGTTGGTGTTATGACTAATCATGGAGGTGTTAGACTGAAGAATTACAACTGATGTCAGCCTCCCTGCCTTACTTTTTATTATTAATTTTTTATTAATTGCAGAGTGAATGGAAATTTAAGATAGTGAATAGCCTCACATGTGTGGTATTCACTGTAAAAGACAATATTCATAAAGTATTTGAGTAATCTTCCAAAGACTTCTAGCCTTCTCCCGAAGGTGGATCTTTTCAATAAATCCAAGAATTCAGGGACCTGAAATTAGTGTTCTTTCTTAGTGACAGGGGACAGTTAAGAATAGAAGGAGGTTTCTAGGCATTTAGCCAATCTCCTCTTTGGTAAAACAGAAGGCTTATTCCAACCTTTTATAATTTTCTTGGTGACAGACATATGGGCAGTTGGACATAATTTGAACCCCTACCTTATTCAATTGTGATTTCAATCCATGAAGTGCTTTTGTGATTTTTTTGGGGGGTGTGGTATGCAGGTACAGTAAAAGTTTTTCTTTAATGTATAAAGGAAGAAATAAAGACAGAGCAGGTAAAATTCCTAAATGAAGGGATTTCCAGCAGGGTATTTGAAAATATTTTTTCTCTTTTGAGGCAATCATGAAGAGCTTTGGCTTTTCTTGCTTATGACAATAGTTATTACCTTTCTCTCCTGTGTTCCCATGGGAAGGAGAAAGCAACACAAGCACAATGCTGGTGGGATTTCAGGTCCCATGGATACTAGAGGATAGTGTCATTTGTAGTTGAGCTCAGTCTTAAAAGAGATAGGGGACAGGTGGTACCATAGAAAGACAGATGAATCAGGACAGAGAGAAGCAGAAGCTGCAGCCACATTTTGAGACTTCCTAGGATTGTTCCTAAGACAGTTTCTCATGCTTTGAGACTACTTGCCTTCTCTTTCTAAGTTTGGAGTTTTCTCACAGGCTCAGAATTCTAAGAAAGTTCATAAGACATATCACTTAACTAAGAAGCTAGAGTCATACAACACCTTTAATGTCCCTGTGTTTATTTTTCATTGTTATGTTTCTATTCCATTCAGCTTGCTTGACTTCCTTTATATTCTGGGCACATAGAGAAATGCATAGTTTTGCAGCGGGCCAGTCCTCTGTATGTCTGAGTATGCAGAAGGACACGCCATTTGGAAAAGTTTAACTTACTGATAGTGAAGGAAAGAAGAGGACTTTGCATCTAAAGCAGCCTTGTTTCAATGTCATTTAAAAGATGAATGCTCACCACCATGCATCTTTTCAGGCCGAGAATCCAGGCTATCTTGAGAAGATGAATGGGTTGGAGAGGCTGGTTAATGCATTATCTCTGTTTTGCTGCTAGCTAGCTGTAGAGAAATGTTATGACAGCGGATAGGTTGTCCTGCTCTGTTTTTACATTGATGTAAAGTAACCAATATGCTGAACACTAAACGTTTCCTGGGCTCCTTTAATTCCTCAAATAAAAGGGAGAGAATGAATTAAACAGAGCTTAGCATTCTGCAGACATTTCCACCCATTCCCCGATAAATCACTAATCTCTTCTTTCATGTCCTAAAACATAAATATTCCTAATCATGTGTCTCTTTCGTTGGATAGGATTTTTGGGGGGCAGGAGATAGCGTGTTTGTGGATGCATTTCTATAGCTTTCTCTCAAGAGGCCATCTGAGGTAAGAGTTTAAAGACTTAAAAACTGAAATAATTTGCAAGTGGGAATCCTCTTAGGAGGACAGGATTTTGAATTATGATCACTGGTCAGATTAAAGAGGCAAAAGGAATTTAAGCTAGCCTGTCTTTCGCTTTTGGAAGTGGTGGAAGAAATGAACTACCTACAGGTTGGAACAGGCTGGAATAGTAGTGGTGCTAAAGTGATCATCTATTATAGTTTCAAAGCAATTCAGAGGAATTTTGGAAAATACTTTAGCTGTATACAAATGTGTTAGAAGCATTTTAAACATTCCTTTAATTTCCTTTTCCAAGTTATGTGTGCGAATCAAGTTGTGAATATGTAAGTTAGAATATAATCTTTTGAAAGTAACAATAAAATCAATTCAAACTGGCTTATGACAGCCAAGGGAATATTTCAGTGTATGCGACTTTAGAAGGCCAAAGGCAGGGCTGACTTCAGACAATGCCTGATCAAGAGTCATTAGGACTCTGACTTTTTTGCTCCTGCTTCTCCTGCCCGCCTTCTGTAGTGTTTTGGCACCATTTTGAGACTGATTACCTTCACGATATCGAAAGGCTTTAGCAGGGCCACACATGGCCCTATCCAGTCAAGGTGACTGTGCCCTTGTTCTTTCAGTCCTTGAAAGGGCCGGAAATTCATTCTTATCAGTCCATTGAGCAAGCAGGCTTTTGCCAGCTTATACGCTCACCCTGGAGGTAATGGTGGAGTCAGCCTTCTCAGAAGCTCAAGTGTAAATGTGAAATGTCAGAGACAGCGGGGTGGATACTTGGTATGCACCCAACAAGTATGCAGGAGGGTGCCCTGAAACTAGGGTTCTTGTATTCATAGGTCATAGAAGGGGGATTTCACACTCACTTCCTTCCTGTGAATCTGTTTTAGGACATATTTCCAATGATTGTTGACATATCATCCTTATCTGTTCATTTCTTACGGACACCCACCTTCCTTTATGCTAGAGCAGAGTATGGAGTTTCATAGCTGGTGCGCTCACCCGCCCCCCACTCTTGGTGCAGTTTAATCTGATGTTTTCTTATTTAATAGTTACGGGATAGAAAGAACAGCTGGCCTAGCCATTCTGTATGATATCCCTAAATCTGTTTGCAATGTTTTATTCTCACTTTTATTATCTTTGCCTCCTGATGTCACACTAAGATGAGCATCCTTATTTTCTATGGTCTCTAGCTCCCTCATTTAGAGAGGTATAGCTGATTTATAACTGTAACTGATTTAGGCTGTAGTCTAAATTACAGTGAGGAGGTGGTATTAATGACTATGGCTTCTAAGTTGTAGAAGCTAGCAAATACAGCCCATGGATACAAACTGGCCTGTTTGTGTAGATAAAATTGTACTGGAAGAGAATGACATTTATTCATTTCTATTTGAATACTTCCACTATATTAGCAGAGTTGACTCATTGTGGCAGACACTATACGATTTGAAAAGTCTAAAATATTTACACTATTGCCTTTCACAAGAAAAGTTTACTGACCCATAGAGTGAATGAGCCACATTTTTCACTCTAGAAACTGAAAGATTTTACAGCTAGATATTACAATCTTTTTAGACCTTTCAAAGTGATCAAAGACTGGTGGAGGGGAAAACCATCTGAGAAGATCCATCTAGTCTGGTTCGTTCCAGGGATAACAGACTGAGGCTCAGAGAGGGCAAGGGGAGTACACAAGTTTCCATGACACATTAGAGGTGGGCCAGAGTGTGCTTTGTTTGCTGTACCTGGATCTGTGTAGTATCCAGAAAGGTATGAGGCCTACAGTACACAAAGGAGCGCACTGGGAGGTGCAGTGACGCTCCGCCATTTCCTAAGGTGGGCAAGCTCTGTGACCTAGCTGCACCCCGCTTCCTTCCCTGTGGAATGAAAATAATAGTACGGTCCCCAGCTGTGAGAACAGCACCCAGTGTGAAGAGCCTGAGAATGTATCTCTGTTGGCTGCTGCCATCATCCTCAGGATCATCAAAACTAGCCGCAGACTGCATTCATGTGCGTTCTCCTTTCTGTCCTTCCCACCTCAGAGGAAGGGGGCTGTGACGCTTAATCTTGATTGCTAACTTGATTCGTTTGAGAGATGCCTAGGAGATTAGTAAAACACACTGCGAGGTGTGTATAATGGGGCACAAGGATGTGACCTTGGAGACAGTGTCTGCTTCCTGGCCTTTTCTTTCCTGGCTCTTCTCAGACATATTTCCAGGGCTTTCCACATGCCCCGAATTGACCATCTGTCCTCGGCCATACTTTTCTGCCACATTTCTGCCTTGGAACCAGACAGACAACATGACCCGAGACCTGAAACTGGCGACCACATTTACAGCACTCTTCCTTGAGGCTGCAGGTGTCAGCTACCTTATCTCAGCAACAGGAAAGCTGGCAGAGGGCTGCCAGCCCTCTGCAGGGCTCGCTGCTTCACCTGGGAAATGGAGCACTCCTGTCACTCCTCCCTAGGAACGTTCTTCTTTCCAGTATTTTCTACTGCTTCTCTTCAGTGTTCTTTCAAATTATCAACAAAATCCTCAAGTCTTGAATGCTAACAAAGACATTGATGAACACATTTCTGTCACCTGTTGTGCCTTAATCGCATATACTTCTCTGCTTTTTATTGCCCTAGTGGTTCACATTGCACTGTTTGCACTCTGAAGTAGCATTCTAAATTTAACTCCTTTAAATCTCCCCCACCCGGGGTCACAGAGAAATCTGTGGGGTTCTATATAGTCATCACCTGTCTCCGTCTCATGTGGCTTTACAATTCCTGACACCATACTTCATGAGAGACTCTTTTCCTCCTAATTTTGAAATATAACCCTCTCTTACTTCTCCCAGGAAGTCTTATTCTTAAATGATGCTTCCTCTGCTTATCTTACATGTTTCCTGAGTTACATACTTAGAAGCTGTCCTTAGAAATTTTATACTTTGGCGTGGCTTTAGTGACGGTCTTTTAAGCCGAGGAAAGTACAGGTCTGAATGTAGTGGCAGAATGTATTACCCAACTAACTCTGTGCCAAGATTACTTCTTTGTTTGACTTTTCATATGCTGTGTTCACATGGTGCCCTAATGCCTGCTGCATCTGAGCACTTTTTAGCCATCATGACCTGTACTGAGAGCTTTAAAAGCAAGATAATTAAAATATTTTGTAACTTTTTTAAAAAGCTAACAAAAATTACAAATGATATACATTTAGGTAAACAGTATCCAGCTCATAAGAGAATATCACCCGCATTTTAGGAACTTTCTCAGTGTTCCTATTACCCTTACTTTTAACAGCATTTATTAGTTTAGCCTATTTCTCAGTGTTATTTAAATGAAGCCATGTAGTACTCATTGTTTTGTGTCTGGCTTCTTTTCATTTTGTTTGGACATGGATCTGTTTTTCCATGTACTGTTTGCTTATATTTACTTATTTCTGTGTAGTGTGCTGGTGTATGAATACACAATTTAGGGATAGGACTGTTGTGAAGTTCCCAAATATATTATTTAGTACCCATATGTACATGTTTTATTGGGTGTATTCATAGAGGTGAATCTTCTGGGTGATCATACACACATGCATACATCAGATACTGGTAGATTTTGACAACTTCCTAAAATGGTGCTGTCAGTTTATATTCCTACTACTATGATATGAGCATTCTTTTCAAGCCACATATTTTCTAAGCATGTGTTTGAGCAGTTCTGTAAGAGTGTTACTACTTTATTTTTATTTCATACTTGAATAAAATCTGAATCTTAGGTAAAATAAATGACCAAGGTCATGTACTCTTGATTTATCCCCCATGGTAGTCTGACCCCAGAGCCTTTAATCATTAACCATTCCTCTGCTAGGTTAAGGGTGTCATCCTCTACAGTGGATCCCTACTTTGAAACTTCTGGAGTTGATTAGGATAAAGCTTAAAATTAGCCCAAGGTATGCCAGCTCCTACATGGCCAACAAGATGGTGTCAGCAGTAGTCTGAGATTTATCACTGGGCACTTGAATGAGTGGACCCAGGTAGACGTTTTCAGAACTAATCTTTATATTGTACTGAGCTGGTCTGAGGAATGGCTTTGGGATCGTTTCTCTCTCTCACCACACCTGGCTGGTATCCTCGTAGGACAGCAAATCCCGTGCATCTCTGTATGCCCTCTGCTTGCTTCTTCCTCAGCAAATAGTGTTCCCGCTACCTCTCTTCCTTTATCATAGACGGCTACTTGTGTACCTGCATTTCTGTGCCAGGCTCTGAATTCCTCAAGGTAGGAACTCAGTCATACTCATTCTTTGCCCCAGCAGTGTCTGACGCAGTAGTTGGCATAAAGAAGGTGCTCATATTTTAGGACTGTATTAGTCAACTTTCCCATGGCTAGACAAAATACCTGAAGACTGCAATTCAAAGAAGAAAGGTTTATATGACTTACAATTTAGAGACTGCGGTCCGTGGTTGCTTGCCTCCAAGGCAGAAAAATCATGGGTGAGGGGAATGTCTGATCACAGCTGCTTAGATCATGGTGGCTGGGAAGCAGAAATAAGGAGCAGTACCAGAGAGGAAGGAGCCAGCAACCGGGTATAGCACCCGTGGTCACACTTCCATTAGCCCACTGTACAGACCCAAAAGGGAACTTTACTAACCTCCTAGGCATCTTCCAAGCTGATCAAGTTGACCATCCAGCTTCACTGTCAGAGAAACTGCCTCAAATTTTCCTGGCATAAGCCAAAAGGACTGTTTTATTTTTTATTTTATTTTTTTTACTCTGTTCATATAATCTCTATAGGCATTGGCTTGTGCTGTCTGTTTGAATGGCCTGAGGATATGCTCTGACCTGTGGGACAACATGGAAATTGTTACACAGATCCAGGCCCAATGGTGTAGCTCACTTGGGCATTCCATCTCTCATTTCAAAAGATGAAAGATGGACATGACCCAAACTACAAGATCATTTCTTTTAAGAAAACTTGGTGTTAGCCAGAACAACCATGGTAAGAGAACAAGCTTCTTGTTTACCTTGGTTCAAATGGAATGGCGAATTATGCTTAGCAATCAGATTAGGTAAACCTAGGATCAGGTAATGGAAACACTAAGAACAAATCTATCCCTTTTATAAGAAATACAGTGTGTTTGTTAACATTCTTTTGCAGGAAACAATATCTGACATATACATTTTAAGAAAGAAAGTGTTTATTTTCTTTCATGATTTCAACCCATGACTGGCTGACTCTGAGGCAGAGACACTGTGGTAGAGGCTGAGATAGAGAAAACTGCTCATGGCAGGGCAGCCAGAGGGCACAGAGGGTCATAAAGGGTCAGCACAAGAGAAAGGGGCCAGGGACAAGAGCATTCTCTTCTAAGGGATGGCTGCGTGACCTGCTTCTTCCCACTATAGCCTACCTCCTGTTGGCACATTCTGCTTTGAGTTTGTCAGTGGGTTAAATTCATTGGTGAGGTTAGTGAACCCACAACATAATCACCATCCAGAAACCCCACCTCCAAACACATGGACATTGTGCAGAACATGTTTTGATTCAAAGTATAACATAGATCCCTGGCTATGGGACCACTGGTAGATCACACATTTGCTTTTAGTCTCTCAGCTTTATACATTTGGGAAAAGGTTGACAAAAATATTAAGTGCAGTTACATTTCAAAAATTCTGTCCCCTTACCTTCTTTCCTACCACCTTCTCATTGTTGTACATTCTCAGATTTCATGTTGATATCAGACTGATGGGTGCAGTTCTTGGCACTGCCCACTGCATTCTGCACAAGTGATTGTGGACAAATTACTTAACCTCTTGGAGCCTCTGAGATTTCTGGTTTGCAAACCGGATTTGCCTCATTGTATTGGAATTGGAATTAAATGAATTAGTATATGTAGAACTCTTAGAATAGTACCAGCCATATTAAGTGTTCTGGTAAATTTGACTTTTAAAAAAATAACACCAGACAGAGCTATTTTATGGTGTTATCTGAGGAAGAGAAGAATTTCTACAGTAACCACAAGCAAATTTATTTATTATTTTGTTTCATGTTGTAGTAGCTTTTATTGCTGGGGTGAAAAATGGTCAGATGTAAATGAACTTATATCTAAACTATTTTTCTCACCAGCGTTATTGTGTATTTTCTGTGCTTTTTCCATAACAGATCCTACATTCTCTACACACACTGTAATGATTCCTTATGTTTGTATTGCATCTTAGTTTATAAGCTCCTTTCACTTATAAAATCTCATTTGAATGTCTCAGAAATCCTTGTAAGATAGACAGGGCTTTTAAAATATTTATTCCTATGTTATTTAAGGGATAAGAGAGCTTGGCTTCCTGTGGTGAAAGGAACTTGGCCAGGTTTCAAGGCAAGTAAATGACAGAGCTGGGATTACTGTTCTTCCTGTCCCTGTAGTTCACTCTACCGAGTTCTCAGTTTGTGTATATAAACATACATATGCGGGAGGTTGGGCAGCTACAGTTGAATTACATATATGTCCTAGTGAAGTGTGTGCCTGCAAAATAGCTTCTATCAACAACAGAAATTAGGTGCTGAAAAACCTCTAAGTAGGAGAAGTCACAGTCAAGGGTATCATTTTAAAATAGATGTGAGCCATAGAAAACCCAACTGAGTGCAGGAAAGCCTCTGAATTTGTAGGCTCACTAAAGTCATGGTACCTCCAGCAAGAACAGTATGAAGAGAATGCACACTGTAACAAGTAGCAAGGTAATTCCAGGCTATCTCTTTAGATTGGAGGTAGCAAGTAGATTTATGGTTCTTTGTTTATTTTTGCAGATACTGGCATACCGCGAGGTCATTTTCTTCCTGGCTCTGCTTTACTATCCAAATGTTCAAAGCCTTTCAGAATTTATGGCTCGGAATTATTGATTTCTGCCTTCCTGGGATGCCTTTCCTGACAGCCCCTCTTAGATGCCTCTCAGCTTTCTTCCTTGGCTCAGACACGGCCAAAATGCACTACTGATGCTCCCCCTCGTCTTCCCTTAGCTCACCAAGACTCCCTGCAATACCTCTCTCCCTTCACTGCCATTCCTTCTCTCCCTCTGAGATCCCAACCTGAGGGCATTTTCACTAGTTTATTCTTTGAAAGACTGACTTGGCACTACTGTGGAATGAAATGGTGAGCGCTAGAATTTTGCATAAGACTTCAATCACTTAGGCTAAAAAAACACACGTGGATTTTCTCTATAGTCTATCATGGGTCCTCAGGAAAATTCCTTTGAAGGCCTGGAACTTAGTGATTCATCCAGTGTATTCATCCAGAGTAATTTGGATTCAGTGTGTGGAAACTGTGGAATGAATAAAGCATAGCTAATATTCACTGTCCATAATTTAGGTGACTTAAATTTTTCTATCTCTCCACCCATCCTCTCTCAACCTAGCCAAAGCTCTACACCTGTAGTCCAAAATGTTCCTGTGGAGGAAGTGGAGCTGTGTTTATGTTTGAAAATGCATAAAGAACATGTCATCTCTGCAGATGCTCACTTATAGGAATGTTAGGGGAGAGATCTGTCCTATAGAATTGCCAGTGGGTTGAAGGAAAGTTGCAGCTGACAAGCATCTTGGGTCCATGAATACTGGCCAGGAAAAAGAGTTCCCTGCCATATGGAGGTGTGTGTTGTAGTATGTAGCTCAGACACCTGCTGCAGGACCCCCAGGGTGGCCAGTGGGGCCTCTAACAGTTCCCACCTCTCATTCTCTCATGCTAATAGTTCGCTGCCTTTGGAAATCCCTTTGCTCAAGGTCATGGTCCTTCCACGAAAGGAAGTGGTAGGCAAAATCCAATAATTTTTCTCATTTGTTTTACATATTTTAACTAGCACTGTCTTAGTTACTTTCCTCTTGTTCCTAGTACAAAATACCCAACATTTAAAGAGGGAAAGAATTATTTAGCTCACAGTTGTGGAGTTTTCAGTTTGTAATCAGCTGGCTCCCAGTCAGGGTGGCCTGGCAGAGGGGCAACAGTTCATGGCAGCAGAAGACAGAGAGAAAAACGGGGGTAGGCAAGCCTCTTCTCCTCCCTTATGCTATATACAGGCTGCTGGTCCTTTGGTGTCTGTAGCACTCACACCATCTCCGTGCCCTCCTCTTGCACAGGCTCAAGAGGTTTACAAAGTAAGACCCTGGCTCCCTGCTGAATCACTTAGTTAGACTTCTAAACTTGTCAAGTTGACACAACAAACAATACCCTGGAGAGGTAAGGGATGTAGAACTGCTGAGTTACTTAGTTTAGCTTCTAGGCTTCTCAAGTTGACAGAGTGTATCAACCATTAGAAGTACAGGACATGCTTGTGATACATAGTGATTACAGTCAGCCTGGGGATTTGATTCATTTACCTATCATATCTTGATTGTTCTTTACTCCCACCATTCCCCACACTCGCCTCTCCCCTCTTTCACAGAGCCCCTTCCATCATCTAGAACACAAATGCTCAGTCCCTTGCTTCACTTCAGGGCAATTCTAATGGGCTTCCAAGCTCCAGAACACCCACAGGGCCAGCAGCTCTTGTTAAGAGTACATCACACTCCAGCTCCATCCTTGACCTGAGCCTGCTTCTCCCCTTCCCTGCAGTGTTGATCCAGCCTAATCTTATTCCTTCCCTTTCCTCCTGTTTTGATTCCCAAAGCATGCTCAGTAAAACTCTTGTATACAAATCTCAGAATCTTGGAGCCTGTTTCCCAGGTAACTCATCCTCTGACAAAGAGGCTGATTATATGTGCAGTGGGCTGGCTGAAAATTGAGGGCAAAATTGCTCCGTGTCCACCCCCACTGCCAGGCATACCACACCAAACCCCAGGAGTTTTTCACTCTGGAATCCCACACTTGGCAGAGAGGTGAGGCAGTTTTCATGATGTCTGGATGGTTATTGCTGTGTGCTTTCATTACTTTTCTCTTGTGGCTGAAATAAAATACCCAATGCTCAAAATTAAGGAAGGAAAGGTTTATTTAGCCTACAGTTTATAGAAGTTTCAGTGTATAATTGGCTGGCTCCAAGGCAGGGTGGCACGGCACAGGGGCAGCAGTTTGAGGCGGCAGAAGACAGTAAAAGCAGTAAGAGCAAAAGAGGAAGCAAGCCTCTTTTCTCCCTTACATTGTGTGCTGGCTGTCCACCCACACCCACACCATCTCTGTGTGCTCCTCTTGCGCAGGCTCAGGATGAGTACCAAAAATCATCCTTGAACAGGAAGGGCAGGTCCTTTTCCCCTCAGAATGGAGAACTGCTGAGTCACTTAGCCAAGCCTCTAGACTCTTCAAATTGACATAATGTATCAACCATAACACCGTGGAACTTCATAAGGAAAAGTGGAAACACCCAATTTTTTAAATCTTGATTTATCTATTAATGATATCTCTTAGTAAAAAATTTCTTCTTATGCTCAAAGAGAGGCAAAGAATGGCTTAGTTTAAATGACCTTAAATTTGTACTCTTTAATCATTGTCCTCAATGTTGAGATCAGACATACAAGATAAACATGCAAGATATGCCGTGGGTTTTCATGGCTGGGAGAGAGGTAGGTTAGGAGGCAATAACAGTATGACTAGGAACCCTGTGATGAGGGTGAACATATTATTCTGAGGTTATAGAAAAACAGCTAACCTGGAGGTAAAGATGAGGTTTAGAGAGGGCTTTTCTATAAACGCTAAGAGCCAGGGTTGGTGTTAGTGAGTGAACCCTGAAAAACCATAGCCTGAGATCTTGTGCAGGTCATGGAGCCTTATGAAAAGGCTTGTAAAAGAGATGGTCACTGGTGGGCTCGATTCCTGATGGATGTTCACAGTTCTGAATGGGCACAGGGATGGAGGTGGGGTGAGGTGAGAAGAGACCCTAGAAATCTCAGCAGAGGCAGGACCTGCAAAACTTAGCTAAATCTTCATAGCAAGAGAGTAGCATCAGTGGATTTGAGCAGGAGACAGTTTTGACTATGTTTGCTTAAATTGTAAATTTAATATTTGAATCAAATCATGATCATTGATACTATATGCCTCACTGTTGCTACAAAAATACCTGATCTCCACATCTTAAAGGAGAAGAGATTCCTGTGTCTCATGGTGTCAGATGTCTCAGCGCAGGGCCAGCTGGCTCCATTGCAGGACGCCAGGGGAGAAGCACAGGGCAGAACAAAGGTGCCCAGCTCGTGGCAGCGAGGGAGGAGGACAGGGGAACAGAGCCATAGAGGCCGGGTCTGGGACCAGATGCACTCTAGATCATGCCCCTGTGCCCGCGCGGCCAGGCCGGAAGTGCACTTCACCAACCCCCTGCGCAGTTTACGAGCCAATCAGATTGGCAGCCTTACCTACCACGCTGCAACACAGATCGGCGTAGTTATATTAACTGAGGAAACCCTGAAACTAGAGCCCACATATAATGACAAAGGCTCCTCCTCGTTAGTGTGCTTTGACCATGAAAGGCCAAGTTTTAAGGACACAGTGGATTTCTAGAGTTCCAAGGACAGCAAACCCAGAGGGTGGCTGTGAAAGCTGAAGGCATTTAGGCGAAGAGGCCGGAGGCAGCCTGGTTGTGTGTGCGTACGTGCACATGCGAATGCATGCATGCTGCTCTCCGAGTGGACATATTTACGTCTCCTTTTCAGTATCTGTCTCTTTTCTACACCTTGACCTCTATTTATTTCTCTCTCACTGGGTCCCTTTCTCCTTCTTTAGGCAAAGCAAGCACAACCAACATGTCTTCTGAAGAGTTTCCCAGAGCCATGTCTTAGCCACAGTGTGTCTCATCTGGATTTTCTGAATGTCTCATTCCACAGAGCTGAGTGGGTGGGAGCACCCTGTCTTCACAAATAGTTTTCAGCTCTAGCCTGCTTGAGGACGGGATTGAAAGGATAATTGTCTTTCTCTCTGTGATTTTATTCTTGTCTAAGCTTTCTTAATTAAAAAGCTGATTATATTTCCCCGAAGTAAATATTTGATCTTAAACCCAGCAAATGTGCTGGCACCGGTGCTTCCCAGGCAATTTTCCCCAAACTCAATCTGCTGTGGGGGCCTTGCCCCAAGCCCCACCACTGTGTCACACTTTCCCTGCACAAGCTCACTTCTCCCAGATTGCAAAGCTGTGTGTGTGTGTGTGTGTGTGTGTGGGTAACCGAAAGCAGGTATCGATCTATAAGAAGAAATGAAAGGAAATGACCTGAACAAATAAACTTTAGGAAGCCAAATTATACAAGTCATTTTTCCTCATCAAAATTCCTGTTTTGCCCAAAGATTCTTTACTGTGAAAAAAATTAAATAAAAAAAAAATCAGATGAAGACAAAATACAGAAAGAATGCTGACTGATATACTTGTTAAGGTTTGGGGTTTGTTTTTGTATGAAGAGGTTATTTGAGTTACTGCTTCTTGATGTTTGAGATGCTTTTTTTGTTGTTGTTTTGTCAACGCTGTTCTATTTGAAGTAGGATGTTCTCCTCACTCCAGCAGTTTAGGTTGCCTAATTGATGTTGCCAAGGAAGAGGCTTCTGCTGGTTTCTCTGTCACTCTCCTGCACTTGTAGACAGCTCTAATCCCTGTAATGGTGATCTTCATGGCAGGGAAGCACATCTTAGGCTGAGAGCAGCCCTGTGGCTTTGGACACAGAGTGGAGGCCCTGCTGGAACGTGCTGGGCCTGAAGTCATGTGAGCAGGCTGCCTCTTGATTAAGCTGGAACATCCAGTGACAGGTATGCAAGTACAACCTACGTAAGTGAGATGCTTTCCTGCATGATGACTCCAGAGGAGTGTGGGAAAGATAAAAAATGATGAGGGAGAGATAGGCAAGCTTTGATTTCAGGGTCTGTTTTAGGTGGTGAGCATTAGACAAGTCCCCTGACCTCCCCAATCATCTTCTATTCTTGGAGGTCAGACTAGATGATCTTTAATATCCTTTCCACAAACCTAATATTCTGAATGACCATGTATGGGACTTGGGGGGGGGAGTTCTTTCTGGAGCAGTTAATCCTCCTTCTAAAAGTAGAGATTGCAGAAGAAACTATAGCCACGGGAATAGTGGCTCTTATTCCTTGAGAAAGAATTAATTGAAGTATTTTCCATTTTGGCTGCAGAGGAGTGCCATTTAACATGTCACCCCGTTTCCTTCTCTCTATCAGAAGGGAATGTGTGTATGCAAGAAGGTCTGAGGGCAGCTGGAAGGGTCCAAGTGTGGGTATGCACATGTGTGTTTTGGGGAAGGGTAGATCTGAGGCACCATAAAGGGAGCAGGTGTACGAGCAGAATATGGCATTTGGCTTAAGGAGCAAGTGGCTAATTTCCCCCTCTGCCCACTCTGCTTTTCATACCAGACTCTATGTGATCGCTGCTGCCTTCTTCACTTTCTGTACCTCATTATTATTTTGTGGGCCTGCCTGGTGGGAATTGTTTATAAAGACTTCTCTAAGTTCTGTTCCTCTGCACTAGCAGTCCTGCAGTAAAGACTTGTTGAGTGGAATTGAAGACAATCATGTTTGAAATGCTGGCTCTCGGGTACAGTGCCCTTTAAGGAAACTGAGGTGCTGAGGCTCATAGGAGCGACAGCGCCTCAGAAAGGTGAAGCAAGCTATCGGAGGCCAGGACTGTCTTGTCCTATAAGACTTGCTGGCTTCACTATCCTTCTGGTGGCTTCAGGAAGCGCTACATGTACTCACTTCTGCCAGATTTCCAGGAAACTCCTACTCATTGTTCATAGATGGATTTTCAGAGGCGAATAATTCTCATCTCTCCTACAGCCATACTTGTGTAAGGCAAAAGTGTGTAGGCGTATATGGTGGTCCCCCAAACTGGTAGCTTTTCAGCGTTGGATGTGCCTCAGACCCACTTGGGGGACTTCTTAAGATACAGATTTCTTGGGGTCCCCCCCAGAGTTTCTGGTTCAGTGGATGTGGGCTGGCCTCCTCAGATCTGCTTTTCTAACAGCTCCCCATGATGCTGATGTCACTGACACTTTGGCCTTACACTGAGAAGCTGTGCTCCGGGCTTCGCACCTCGTTGCTTGATCCCAAGGTCACTATCTGTGCAAAAGCTAAATGACATGCCAAGAACATAAACCAGATTGCACCATCCCCTTCCCAAACCCTTCCATGTCCTTACCCCAGTCTGTGAGGACCTGTGTATTCTGTCTTAAGGTTTTACAATACCCAGTTTCTCAACCGCACCTGTCTCATCTTCTGGACCTGTCTCACCTGCCTCAGTCAGGACCTGGCCACACCTACTCTTCCCACGCTTTGCTTTTAATAGACGCTTCTCTCCTCCTCCTACTTTTACCTAGCAGTATCTGCACATCTTTACCTTCTTACCAACACTGTTGCTTTCTTTTTTTTATTTTAAAGAGAAGAAAAAACAAGATTTCAAAACAAGATAATAAGAGTGTTACACTGGTTAATACACTACATATTTTTATGTTTAAATTAGTTGTTCAGGGTACAAGATATTGGTATTTAATTGCCCAAACAATATTAGCACTTTTCAATGAATTAAGAGAAATTAGTAGTATAACTATTTTAACTTATATATATATATATATATATATAAAATATATATATAAATATATATATTTATTTTTATGTCTCTCTTCCTTATTTTTTCCATTTCCCCATCCCAGTTTCTTTCTTTTTGAAGTTTCTTCCCATTTTACAACACCTGTTATATGTTTTGGGTCTTATTTGTTCTTTAAGCTTCTCACACTAGGAAGACAATAAGATGTTTGCACCTACAAATCTGGTTTATTTCACTTATGAGTGTAGTCTTAAGTTGCATGCATTTACCTATGGAAGTCTTCAGTTTATCTCCTTTATGACTGCCTGCGTAGTACTCCATTGTATAAAAATGCCACATTTTTTTCCATTGCTCAGTTGATGGGCGTTTAGGTTGTTTCCAAGATCTAGCTATTAGAAATTGCGCTGCTATAAACATGGGTGCGCATACATCACTGTGGTATGATGTTTTGAATTCTTTTGGGAAGATACCCAGAAGGGGAATAGCTGGGTCAAATTGGACCCTCAATCTTAGTTTCTTGAGTGTTGCTTTATTCAAAGAAGCCATTTATGTCCCCACTTTCTCCTTTCCTTCCCTCTTGGTAAGCTTTAGCATAACATTTTCTGATATTCATTTGTGTTTACCTTTATGAATAACTGTATTTCTTTGTAGATTATAAACTCTCTGAAAAAGGAAACTGCTAAATATTGCATGAACAGTACTGCCAGACACATTTGTTCGGTGGCAGAGCTTGGATGGGTGGATAGAGGGAGGGTAGAGGAAATCTGTGCCTCCATTCACAACACTACCTGCCCCAGAGGTGTGGATTTCCAGATATTGTGATTCTTTAGTTTGCTTTGACACCGGCAGGGTGTCCTACAATTAAATTCTGACAATGTTTATACCTAGAATTAATGCACAGTACACAGATTGAGGGCTCAGCAGGACACGGCTGCTTCTCACTTCTGGCACCAGTGATAAGCAGTGGAGTGCCAAATTACCCCTACTCTGTTTGACTTGGCTGTGGCTTGGAGCTTCCCGTGATCCTTTCCTTAAGTTCAGTTATTTGCTCATAGAACTCAGGAAAACATCTTACGTATGTTTACTGGTTTATCATGAAGGATATTATGAAGGGTACAAATGTACAGACCAATGAAGAGGTTTGTAAGATAAGATTTGAGAGAGTCCCAAGTATAGGGGATTTCACTACCCTGGAGTTTGGGGGCTATGCCACCTTCCAGGCTCATGAATATATTGAGCCATAAAGCTCTTCAAATTCCTTTATTTAGAGTTTTGATGGAGGTGCCAATACATAAGCATGACTGATTAAATCATTGGTAAATGGAGGCTAAATTTCGAGGCCCTCTCCCACCTCTCTAGGGGCCAGGGATGGGGCTGAAAGTTCTAATGCTCTAATCTTGTCTTGCATTTCTGATGAACAACGTCCATCCAGAAGCTATCTAGGGACCACAGAAACTAGTCATTCTTTTAATGTGCAATGACATACTTAGCACAGTGGCAAGTCCTTAGTCCCAGGACTAAGACCAAGTGTGTTAATAAGAGATGCTCCTAACACTTTTATTACTCAGAAAGTTATCGTGATTTTAGGAGTCAGGATGGGAAAGGAGAGACAGAGGCAGAAATATATATATATACATCATATATTTCCTAGTCACAGATAAGATTGTAGAAAAAGAAAAATATGCTCTCCTCCTAGCAGTTGTGTAAAGTTGTGGGTGGTGCTTTCTTTGTCAATAAACTTATCCAAAGTCTGTTCTTAAAATTTTGGCCCAACATCTCAGAATTGTGAGGTGCAGTTGATATTACCCCACTGCCAAGATGCACATCACCTTGCTTGGCCAGATCAACATAAAGGAGCTTCTTTAAGCTCCTCTCTCCAGAAATCTGACTCTGAAGTTAAAACCAATTCTGTGACTTGGAGAACTGAACTGTGGACAGTATCTTTGACATATAGTACTTTTTATTCACAATAAGGTCAAAGTTTTGGGAAATATGATTTTGGTCCAAAATAACAAAATTCTTTAAGAAGTAGTTTGGGGGAATTTCAAATGTTTCTTTTGGGGGTTGTCCTTTGGCCTGACCTGTTTCCCTGGGGAAAACTAGGCTCCTTCCTGGCTTCCATAACTACTTCGTACGTTGTCTGGCTACTTTCACTCCCTGCATCTCATTCTTAGAAACTATGTCCAGGAGAACCAAAGCATTCCTCAGGTTCATGAGCAGGTAGATTCATAATGGTTATATAACAACAATTTGGAAACCTTGGGATGATTTCTACTTATCTACTTGGGCATAACCCTAATTTCCTGTGTATTAAGTCCAATTTTTTTTCATTTTTAGTTGGGTGAACTTGAAGTGAACAAGTGATTTCACACTGTCAACTTTGGATACCTTATTATAGTCAGTCTGCAGGTGACTGGGAAGCTGAGACAGAAATTCATCGTCTTCACTTCTCATAGTCAAGGCAAAAAGGAGGTCCTAGAATGATTGTACTTCATGGCTTTAAGGTTTTCTTTTCACAGAAATATGTTCGATGGAAGCAAGTTACCAGGTGGAAATAACTGTCCAAAGTGAGCTTTGACACTCCTCACTCTGGTATAAACACAGTGTTAGGGACTTTTATCAGATAAAAGTAGTTTGGACAACATGAGATTTTGAGCAGCTGAATTAAGAAAATACCATAAATCACAGTGGGGTGCACTTTTTGGCTGTTCAAGGTTTCTTTTCTGGCATCAGAACACAATTTTCCACTGGGGAGAATACCCTAACCCTACTGTCCCATGATAGAGATAAGATCTCTCTTCAGGAATGAGTAAGTTTGTTAAGGATGAAGTCCTCTTCCACAGTGAAGAGAAGACAGATTTGCTAGCTTCTCCCTTTTAAGATTGGAGTTTTAAACTCAAGAGTCCTCAGCTGTGATCCACATCCACTCTGTGTGTGTGGTACCTACCTGGGATGCTCTGCTTTTTCTCAAGGTAGTTGAGGAACAAGGGTGTCACTGTGTCTATGCTTTGGCATGAATGAGCCTGTTCTGCATCTGTCCCACAGAAGTCTGGCTATGTATGGTACTTATGGGAGGCTTGCTGAGAAACCTGGGAGACTGTAGAATCTCAGACCCCTGCCAGCTCATGACAACTCTTGATAGGTGTATTAGCTTTCTTCCAGGGAAAGGTGTATGAATCAGACCTCTCCAGTATGGGCAGAGCAGATTGATGGCCAAGGGGGTCATGTTGGTGTAGTCACTTGACAAAGGTCAGGCTTGTAGGAGGAATCTTCATGACGTTTGTCAGAGTTCTTGGGCAACAAATATTGACTACAAGTACAGCCATCTTTGTTATTCCATAGAAGTAGCTCCTTGGAGTGAATCCCTCACAGAGCAAAGCAGAAGTAAGGAAAGAAGAAAAGAAAAGGGCAGGAAGAGAGGGAGATTTATTGGACTTGAAAATGAGATTGATTTCATGTAACAGTGTTGATTGAGGGCTTGGATATTGTTCTGCATTTTCAGTTACATGCTTACATAAGCCAGTATATTAGCTTTATTTACTCAAGTCAGTTTGCATGGGATTTTTGATATTAGCAAGTGAAAAAGTCCTGTCAAATATAGTTAAAAGAGGGAAGAGTGGGGTA
This sequence comes from Dinomys branickii, assembly GCA_004027595.1. NCBI lineage: Eukaryota > Metazoa > Chordata > Mammalia > Rodentia > Dinomyidae > Dinomys > Dinomys branickii. The sequence continues at coordinate 116,237 of PVLD010004413.1, forward strand.
AGCCTCTCAAGAGTGCCCTACCTCCCTTTATCATAGTGCTCACATGACAAAAGAATCGAATGTTACACTTACAGTCATTTCCTCCAGCCCATATGTGAGGACAAACCCACTTTATTTTTCAAAAGTGAGAAAGGAAATAGGTTTCCTCTAAATAAATTTTCCCTGTGTGAAAACTTCATACCTTACTCTAAAATACATCAAGGTAGTGACTGTTTATTAGTATGTGAGGTCTAGAGCTTTTTTCCTGGTGGCTCCCTGATCAGTGGTTGGGTTTTTGGTGCTCTAATTACATACATCTGTATGTCTTCTTTCCAAGTATGCTGCAAGGACTGTGAATCAAAGCAAACGAGACAAGGTGAGCACAGGAAGAAAGGCACAAACATGAAAGGAAGTAATGCTGTGGATCTCCTGAAGCTAAACCCAGGTTAAGAAGTTAGAGATTTAGGATGGTAGATGTTTTTGTTTCTAAATCCATTATTCAAGGCTGTTGTTCTGTGGTTCTGCAGAGAACTGGTCAACTTGAAGCTAGATTATCAAGACAATAGTGCCATTGCGCTAACAATAATGTATTAGCAAAGTGTTGGGGGGTTTAGGGTTACATAGTCAAACCCTGTCATGTGAAAAACTTGGCTGGCTCTCTGGGGCCAGCTTTGTTTTCAAAAGGAAGAAACTACTTTGTTTACTTTTAATTTTTTGTTCTCTGTGTGTGTGCGCACATGTGTATGTATACACACATATGTGTCTATGTGATGCATGCACATGATATCTATATGCATGGCCATGTGTGCATATGTGTGTCCTGTGTGCCTTTCTATGTACTTGCCTCTAGATATTTATCTTTCTCTTCTGGGAAAAGAGTCATAATCATCTTCCCAACATTTTACATATCACTGGCAGTGTTATAAATGTACTAAATGTACTTTTATCTATTTAGTAATAGTTTCATATGGTTAATAGGAAGAGTATAAAGAGAGAATAAAGTTTATATAGCACAGTTGTAGCAGGAAATACTAATAGACAAAAATAATCAGAAGTAAAGCCTAAGTAATTGAGCAAAGAACCAAGTTAAATATTGAGACATTTATGAAATGGGCCTCTCAGAACCTGGCTTCAATTCTTTCTCTGGACTTATTTCTGATATATCATTATTCAAACCATGTGTCAGGCCCCTAAACATTGTATCACTCTTCTGAGGTGATTTGCTCCTCACCTGACCAGGCTTCCTATTACGGGGTAATTAGGATGTGTCCTGTGCGGACTCCCTTATTGAGCGCTTGATGCTCAGTGCAGCAGTGTTCAGAGGTGGGCCCTGGAGAGGAGACCAGTTCTCGAGGGTGCTGCCTTCATTAATGGAGATCAGCCACCAGCCCCTTGATGAGTTCAGAGCAGAACGGGCTCTTAGGAGGTGGCGCCGGGGGAGGAAGTAGGTCACAGGGCGTGCCTTTGCCGAGTGTGTCTTGTCCCCCACCCTTTCCCTGCTGTCCAGTGCTGTCCCTCTTGCTGTCCTTGGCTGTCAAGAGCTGAGGAACTTTCCTCCAGCCCTTCTGTGCTGTTTCTGTCTGGGTGACAGCCACTCATGGATCAAACCTTCCAAAACCCGGAGCTAAAATAGCTTCTCCTCAAGTTGGATATGTCAGATATTTTGCCCCAGCAATGAAAAGAAACTAGCATACTCTCCTTTGCCTTCCACTTTCCTCCCTTTGCTTATGCTCAGTGCTCTGCCAGGAATAATGTGCCCTTTCTCTCTGAGCCCTCTTTGTCTAGCTCACTGTGACCAGAGCCATCTAGGGCCAGGTTCACATTTATGGCCCAGTGCTCAAAACTGCTTCACCCTTTCAGTTAGATAGCACGTGTTGCTTTCCCTTTCACATAAACGTAGAACACATGTTAAGTGATACTTCTCATGTTTACACAGACACATATGAACACACAGACATATACATAGATGTGCATGTGTGCCTGCGTGCATGCAGGCAGACACACACACACACACACACACACACACACACACACACACACACACACTTTATACCCTGTCACTTTTAAGATCAGTTCTGCAACATGTCAGTAGTGAAGTAAAGATGCATGAAGACTGCACAGAAGTTGGAATCTTTTTCTTAACAGAAATTTTTACTTGAGAGCAAAATTTTAATTGGCTATCTAAACTTTCCATATAAGCTTTTGTTCACCATTTGTCATGAATTTACAGAGAGAGGGAGGAAAAAAAATCAATATTCTACAGTACTTCTTTCATCTCAAGGAGGTTGAAAGACTTCAGCTGCAAAGTGAGGAGATCAGAAGAGAAACAGATTTATTTAAAAGAAAAGAGAAACCCATCTTACCAATGTCATTTAGGAGAACAGACCCTTTCTGAGGTGCTTTCTGATGTCCTTTCTAACAGCCATTGCTGTTAATGGGTGACCATGAAGATGAGAGGCTAGAAGAAGGTGGTACAAAGACAAAAACACACAGCACAATTTTCTGTTCTCTGCAGTTTTTGAAAACCACATACCAGCTATAAATGTGGACAATTTGCAAGCATTTAAGCCAGAATTTCTGCCAAATTTCAATGTCTTTGCTAATCAGGACTCGAGGCATCACTCTCTGGTAGAACTCCACACAGCTGGGAAGTGGCAAACAGGGCCGAGCGTTCCCACACCTGGCTTTCACAGGCCCTTCCTGTGCACACTCCAGTTTTCTTTGTAGTACAATGGTGCCATCACATGACTTTTAAAAAAATGTAATTGTATGTTGATGAGTAAGTGTGAAAATTTGCTGGTTTCTTGTTTGAATGCATTGGTAATACAAGGGAAAACTTGTAGTATCTTCTTCCTAGCCATTGCAAAACTCATGGAAAATACCTCTGTGTAATAGATTAATGAGAGCAAAGCATAATATTTATTTAACCACAGTTTCATGTAATGTGGCAGCTTTGGAAATAGAGACCCAAGAGACAAGGAAAACCATGCGCTTTTTTATTCAGTTTGTTGGCGGAAGGACAGCTGTGAGGAAGTGGATTGGACCTGAGGATAATAACCTGGAGAGAACCTAGCAAGCCTTGCTTACTCAGATACTTCTTGGCCTTTGTACAACACGCCCTCCATATGGACATAGGGCCAGACATCTGCCACATGAGGGTCTTTAGGGAGAAGCTCGGAGATGCTGTCCTTCAGCTGAAACACTATGCCAAAGAGGAATTTCTGAGGTAGCTGTTTTTGCAAACCACCGGTATTGCATATGAACTGGTTGTGTTTTGTTCATTAACTGCTACCAGTGTATGCTAGCAAATCTCATGTTCTTCTTAAATCTCATTTCAGGTTTTAAAGTCTTACTATCAGGTTAAAAAGTTCAATGCATATAATTGACATTTCTTCATGTTAACAACCCTCCCCCTTTCTCAGTTTATTCCTCTTCCCACCACATTGTAGTTGATCAGGAGCTGGAGAACCCAACAGCTTGTCTTGGCAAGACTGTAATACAGTAACTTCTGCTCTCCGGTGTGTTTATCTCTGCGGTTTATTGGCCTGTTTAAGTCTAACTTATGTACCCTGGGATGATTTATGCTGATTGTATGGACCTTTCAACAAGCTCTATGACCTTAGAATATGGAGCATAATATATCTGCTCTCATTTTTAAGGAAATCAGGACTTTGTACCTAATACCATCCTTTTATGTTGCAGCCAGTAATTTTATTGGAAAAGGGAAAAAGGAAAGCATTTGAGAGAAATGAGGAATATTTTCCTCGTAATAATCCAGAAAATGGTGACAGGAAGACCACAGGTGTGGAATACTTTGGTATCTAATGAGTTTACTCTTTTTAGTCCTAAAACTCAGCACAGTACCTGGGACACACTTTGTAGGTAGTAGTTTGAAGAATGTTGTAAATTGCCAAACGAGAAGGAAATGGTGTGATTGTTATAGAAAAGCCTAAATTAGAGATGACTATGCTTATCTTGACTTATACATCATACAATGTATACACATATGGAAACATTTCAAGATACCCCATAAATATGTACAGTTTTTATATGCCAATTAGAATAATTATAGAAGAAATGTCAAGGAAAGACTAATTGGACAAACTATAACCATTGTAGAAGCAAGCACCCAGCTTTTCTCTCTCCTCTCTCTTGCAGAGCTCTGCTACTCTTTCCCTTGCCCTGCCTACATAACAGTGTGCAATAGGAAAATTGGAATTGTCTTTGAAGTGGCCATGAATAGTGGTGGTTGTCAGTACTAAATAGCTATGTTGAAACCTAGAATTTATCTTGATCTGGCAAAGTGAGTGGCACGAAATCCCTCGCTCTGGAGTACGTTGGACTGAGTGATAGGCACCTAGAAATGGTGGGTCACAGTCACATGGAGTAAGGAAGTAAACTTGAGCAACATACCTCTAGAATTGAATGAGAGGGCCTCTGTTTAGGCCTCATATTGTGGGAGACATTAGCCTCACCAGTGCTCTCTCTCTTTCCAAATACGCAGGCGCATGCACGCGCACGCACGCACACACACACACACACACACGTGCGTGCATGTGTGCACACTCAGCTGATAAAGGATACATGATGCCTCTCTTGCTCAGGATGCAGCGCTCAGCATTGGCAGCTAAACATCCACACTCATGACTACTAATACTGTTTGGGCCCCAGGGAAATGATTTCCCACAGCTCGCCTCATGCTCTTCAACAAAAATGACTGCCTCTGAATGCCGTGAAGATTTGTGGGTTGTGCTGTCAGAAACAGGCACTGCTTTCAAATGTGGGGAAGGTTTGAGCGTCCAAAGCACTTAGGTAAGACAAAAGACTAATTACATTGTGAAGCCTTGCTCTCAGCAGGAGAGTAGTGCTTCACTCTATAAAAAGCATATTAGTGTTCAGTAGCACTGAGTGCCTATTTTCTTGCTTCTCTTTACGGTTCTGGAGTCCCTTGTGAATTAGGGTGCTATTCACAAGAGTTGCACATAGTGACCAAGGAGCATTTTACAATGTTAACAATTACTCCTTCTAAGTCACACGTCCATTAACTGAACACCCAGGTGTGTACGATAACGATTAAATTCAGTCATCCTTGGTATTTTGTTGACTTTCAGTTATATAAAGGCCATTTTTACATGCATTAAAAATTTATAGTTATGAACTGTTTACTAAAAGTAGAATAGAACGTATTAACTGTTAGATTTATATATGTTTAAAATATTAAATATGATCTGTAGGCTTTTATTTGTGTTCTTGTTGAAGGACATCACAAATATTTCAGTTAGGACTAGTTAAAGTGCCAGATTATGGTAGGTGCCTCATAACATTTAACTTCCTTCCCCCTCTTGAAGCTATTTCTCCTTCATAGTGAACAGATAGCTGACAATATCCCTTAGCTTGCTTATCATTTTACAGAGGTGGAGCTATAGGACGACGGCTAAGATTTTCTAATTTTACATATTCTGTTCCTTTTCCATGGAACTCAAGGCAAATTCTACAGAAAATGTGTACTGTGATCCCTTAACTTTAATGTCTTTTACTTTGTATTTAAATATATTTTTCTTCTATCAGGATGGATGCAAACTTCCTGATTGACAAAACATGCATATTTTTGCCATTTGGAGAACATTTTTGTCTTTAACTACAATAGCAGTAACAACAGTAATATTAACCTTACTATAGAGAAGCACTTTACAGTGTTACATACTTGTACATGTTTTATCACCCATTAGTAAGTTAGAAAGGAAACCGTGCCTTCCGACATTTTGATAGTTATAGTTGCAAAGGCAATGACAATGTGGAAGTGTTTCCAGCTCTATTTATTTTTATATTTTATTAACAAACTAAGGTCAGTAATTTGCACCTGGGTTATACACTTCAGAATGTTTTAAATTTTTTCTTTTTATGGAAATTAAAATTTAACTGTAACTATAGACTTCAGAGAATGTCTATTCTATGACAGTTTATTTCTCATTCTAATAGCTAGCTCCCTGGTAAAGAGCAACTCGATGATTAGGGTGTTTAGCCTCCAATGTTTTCCAAGGTTTTGGAGCATTGTGTTTGTTGCTCATAATAGTAAGTTTGAGATCAAAAGGAATACATCCATTAGGCCAGGAGTTGAGACATCTGGAGTGTAGGTTCTGCTCTACATAACCATCCTGAGCCTCATCTCATTTGTTTAATAACAATAACAATATTGCTGTCCTGTGTTGTGTGCTATGGCTTTGGTGAAGAACAGACTGGGTGATAGATGTGAAAGTGCTTTGAAAACCAATTGTTAGGGAAAATAAAGAATCAAACTTCAGACCAGGGCGGGAAAATTATAGCCTGAGGGCCACATTCCAGACTGCCACCTTTTCTGCAAATAAAGTTTTATTGGCACACATGAACATCCACGTGGTTAGATAGCACTTTTGGCTGCTGTCATGCTATAGTGGCAGATCTGAGTTATTGTAATAGAAGCTACATGGTCTACAAAGATGGAAATATATGTTATTGTATTCATTTAAGAAAAAGCCTGCTGACCACTGTTAAAAACCATGGATTTTTGGTTGGAATTCTCAGATGTGAGAAGAAATAAATATCTGTTCCACATTTTTCAGAGGAATCTTCAGCTGATGAGAGAACACTCTTTAGTGAAGAGCAACAGCTAATAAATAAAGAAATAATGATAGACAATCTCCAGTTTCATAGACCTGTGGAATAACTGGTGCAGGAAAACATTAGATGTCAGTGGATTTTAAAACCTTTCCATAAAGTACTGTTGGACAACAATATGCTTCCAGTATATGAGAGTGAGACCACCGATTACTTGCTAATTGTCAAAGGGAAAATGTTCTCTTTATATGAAGATGATGAGGTAGTCGCTAACTTATCTGTGTCATCAAACTCATCCTCGCTAAAAGTGAGGTAGTAGACTTATATGGCTCCTAAGATGATGCGGTATTCAGAAATTGTCATTTATAAAATTTTCTTACCCAAGATTTGTAAGGTGGATTTAATCAAGGTAGAGATATAATTTTCAAGTAATAAAAGCACTGAGAACACAGGAATTATTTAAATCACACACATACATATACAAATCTAAAACCAGAAAACATGGAGGGCTATTCAGCCATATCATGGATGTAATAACCAAATCTAATATATTCATTGAGTTTAGTGTAAAACAAAAGGAGAGCTATAAAGGATATTATGGCCCAGGTAGAGAAATTTGAATATCACCTGGGTATTGCTATTCTTAGAGAAATATTCTGAATTGATAATATCGTGTTAATATGATGATGATATTGTGGTTATACAGGGTGTCCTAAAGTTTTTCTGTTACTTTCACATGCTTAAGACAGACACACAAGAGTCCATACATAAAATACAGCCTAATGTTACAAGTTGAATTATGGGAACAGGTAATTTAGAGTTCACTGGACTAGTCTTTTAACTTTGCTACATTGGACATTTCCAAACAAAGTATGGGGAAATAAATCCAATAAGCAATTATCACTGAGAAAGTCAAGAAACCAGTAGTTAATGTTTAACAGAAGGAAGATACAGCTTCTTCAACGTTTGCCTAGTGGTGCTGCACACTCTTGGTGTGAGGGGTGTGCACGTCCCAGCTTCTCGCGCATAAGAATAAGACATAAGACATCTTTCATGATTTGTTTTCCTGCAGATGTTCATTCCGAAAAGTGATTCATCTTCTAGCCAGGGAAGCCACCCAAGCAATATTTTTCTCTTACAAAATTTCATCTCACTCGCCACCCATCATTCCAGCTTGTCAAAATCTTTAGAATTTTGATTGGCTCATTCAATCTGCTGCTTATCCTTCCCAGTCTGTGGCATGTGAATGGTTGATGAGCTCATTTTCTATATTTCCATCCAAGTAGGTAATAAAGACTCTGCCCCCCCCCCCCCCGCCTGCTGCCTACCAGTTGAAGGCAAGCCTCAGAGTTGCCTAGTGCCTACTTCCTTCCAGTCTGCCACAGGCCCATTCATCAGTCTTGTTTGGGACCCATGCTTCAGCCAGCTACCAACACAATCTTAGCTTTTCCCCAGAACCTCTGTGCCCCAGCCACTGTCTGCCTCAGCTCTTCTTCCAGCTATTGCTGCTGTGACTTGCCCAGCACAGGTTCTCCTGGACTGCACTAGGTGCATCCTGATTGAGCCCTTGCCCTGTCTTGGAGGGGGCCTATTGCTTTCTGTCCAGAGATTTTCTTGTTGGCACAGAGGCATGCAATACTGCAAGGACAGTCCTGACCCTGCATGCTCAGTTTGGAAATGTCAGTGCTTTTTGCCCTCCAGAGCAAGTCTTGGAAGCCTAACACGCATACGTTACCCTTCCCTCACCTAGGCGGACCATCTGAGTTGTATCCGACATGCAGTGAATTGGCAGCACTCACTAGCTCTGTGTTGGCCCTGCTTTACTATACTACCTGTTCTCCTCACTCCTATTTTCTTTTGACTCAGGTTCTGCTTTGTGGAAACTCATAAAAGGCTCCCTCTGTTGTGAGTCTGCATATTGCTAGTGTGTCATCAAAGTGCCAATGCAGAGTTGCCAAATGCCTTTCTCATGCCAAGACCACTTGTGAGAGCTTTCTTCTGGGTCACAGGTCCAGGAGTCCTTCTGTGGATACCTGTGGATGTCAGGAACATATGTAACACCATGGGGTCAATTATTCTAATTTAACTTAGTTTTGCTGTGTGCAAATTATTCACTCAAAATGTTTTTAGGAACAATATTTTGGTGAGGATATCTTTTCCATTCTGAAGAGCAAAAGACAAATATTTCTTCTAAGTTAGTGGTTCATGATTTCAGTGCATTTAAGTTTCCCTGTATAAAAGTTCCATTTCAAACTTTCTTGTTCCTGCTATTGATTGATTGATTGATTTTTTTAATGTCCTTTTGCTCTTTTTTTCAACTTTAAAATTTCCAAGAGTGTAGGAAATGTGCCTCATGGGCTTATTTCTTCTTTGTTATAAATTACTTTAAGAATCATGTATATATATTCTCATATATAAATGCCATGTAGAAGAAAAGCAAACGTAAAGACCATGAAGTATGAAACAGTTTAGCAGATTCAAGTTAGTATCCATGTGTATGAATACAGAATATGTATCACATACAAATATACACATAGATTTATATGTATATTGAAACCATTCATAGTTAATGTATAGAATCATGACCCAGTAATGATTCATTAGGAGGCAATGTAGGATAATGGTTGTGAGCATATATTATAAAGTAATATCTTTAATCCGGGGAAGATGGCGACCGGGTGAGCAGCAAGGGAGCGAACCTCCTTAATAAACACCACCAGCTCGAGACAGACTTGGTGAGCGTGAATGCCGGAACCTCGGCTGGGAAGTTTAAACTGGGCGTATTTCTCTGAGATGCCGGGGGAGATGTGGTAGGGCGGACCAGGCTGCCGGGGCGAGACGTGGGAAAGTCCC
>PVLD010004414.1:0-125644 GCA_004027595.1 Dinomys branickii
TCTACCCTCCCCCTTCTCCCGTCCTGGAGCCCGGAGCCCTCCCTGTACTTGGGCCCCTCTCACTTGGCCTGTGCTCTGGCTGCCTCTCTTTTATGCTGGGGTGTATTTTATCCTTTACTGTATTTCCAGAGCTTGGGGCAGGCTATAATATACAACAGGTGCTCCGGGCTATTTACTCTCAATAAGGCTGACAGATCTGCCGACCTGAGCAATGCCCTAAATCCTTGTTCCTGTAACCCTAGACTTCTACAGGGCCTTGCAGGTGCCTTTGGGTGAGGCAGGCAGGGAAAATACCAAGAGATAAATGCATCATACGTCTTTTCCATAGTGAGGTTTCCAGAATCGCTAATTTAATTAAAAAAAAAAATTCTGTGCTGAAAATCTGAAAACCACTGGTCTTAGTCTTGCCTGACTGCTGGCCAATGGAACATTTGTCTGAAATCTCAGTGGAGTACAAAGGCCTGCTGGTGGCTCACTCTCAGAACTGTCCATATGCACCTAACGGAGACATCAACCCAAGTCAATAACCCTCTTGAAACCCAGTGATTTCCAGCAACAGCAACTGGAGTAGCTCTCAGTTTGTTTCTGTTGGCCATACATTATATCACTGACTATTTTCTATGTTCCTGTGGAACATGGGTTGGGCATCTTAGTAGTTCAAACCAAAGACAAACAATTCTGACTTGTGGGTCAAAGATTCATTTATAGGCACAACCACCCTGAGTTTGCGTGAAGTTCTTCCTTAGGGGCACTATTGCCTTTGGGTTGGGCACTGCTCTTGGGTGTAGGACTTTCACCCACAACAGGACATGCAGTATTCCCTATTCATGGGGGACTGAGCGACAGCACCGCCAGAATCTTCATGACAACCAAAACAATGGCCCCGAGGGGTGGTGTGACACCCTCTGAAAACGCTGTCTAGGGGAAGTAAATTCCATCATCATGTCTTAAATGTGATATGTTCTGGCATCTTGCTCAGGGAATTTTAACATTAATTTTAATTACATAAGCAATGCAATTTCTCTGTAAACAAATGCTATAGATAAAGGTCAAGTGTCCTTTGGTGTTCACGTTCAGTTTCAATTCCTTTCCACTTTGGAATGTAGCTGATGTGTTTTCCGTTGTTCTGAGCCTTTCTCTGTGTGTTTATGTGCATAGAGGTAGAATCCTGTGTATCAGTACAGTGGAGTATCGCTGCCGTGTGTTGGCACTGTGCATTTTGCCTGCAACTTGAGCTGTTCGCTATACAATATGTGCTGAAGATCTTTCCTTGTCAGAGCACATTGAAATGCCTCATATTTGTAATGGCTGCCCTGTATTTCACATTGTCTCTGGGTCTCTTAGCAGAGAGCTGCAAAGGAAATTATTATGCCAGATGACGTGTTGCCTGTGGTCTGATCAAAAGCCCAAATTAGATAAAAGCGCTGAGATCATTTTGAATCATCCCTTCCAACACTGCTGTTGTCCACACCACCCAGCAGTGCCCTGACTTGAAGCAGAAATCAGTACCACCAAGCTGGAGTACGCTGGCTGGTGTCTAAACCCAGCTCCGTGAGCCGACTGAGCTGACTGTTCTGGAATCGATTCATTTCTTTCCATGGTGTCTAGCATGATGTTTTCAATCAATAATTTATAGTCCAAAGAGAATGTAGTGGGTGATTGCCTTAGTCTGCTTTCTGCCGCTGTAACAGAATACCTGAGTCTGGGTTTGTTAGATTTCTATTACTGTAACAAATACCTGAGATAATCAACTTAGAAAAGTTTTGTTTAGGCTCACTGTTCTCATTTGTTATCCGCTGGGCCTGTGCCAAGGCAGCCCATCATGATGGGGAGTGCGTGATTGACCAAAACTGCTCACCGCCTGGCCATAATCCAAAAGAGAGGAAAAGGAAGGTGTTAGGGTCCCATAGTCCCCTTCAGAGCATTCCCTTGGTGATTAAAGATCTCTCAATAAACCCCTCTTGAAAGTTTCACCACCTTTCAATAGCATCTCTCTGGGGATCAATCATTGAACACGAGGACCTCTGGGGACACATGAGATTCAAACTGTATAATCCAGGTAAATTATAAACAATAAAAGTAGCGATATCTGTCAAGGGTCGTGAGGCTATGTCATGTCATGGTGGAAGAACAAGCCAGCTTGTTGGGGTCAGACAGAAAGAGAGTGAGCTTACTTTTGTGCCAAAGCCACTACTACTATAACAGCACTAATGTGTCCATGACCTAATCATCATGTACAGAGTTCATCTCCCAGTTCTGTCACAGTGGCAATAAATTTCATCATGAATTTTGGAGAGAGCATTCAATCCATGGCAATGATCCCCTTTATCTGCAGCCAAGTGATGCATAGAAAGATGTTTCCTTTTCATGAGTAATTATAGGTCTATGCCTTGTGCACCTTTTTTCAGATCTCTTCATCTCTTAGTTCTAATCCTCCCAACAGTCACTGAGGACTCACTAGTTCTACTAGCTCAGTTTTACAGGTGAGAAAACTGAGACCTGGACAGACTAGATTATTTCCCAAGATTACTTAGTAGGTGACACAACCCCAGGATTTGCTTTCATATGATAAATTATGATACCATCAATGCATTTATTTATTGAACAATATGCACTGAATGTTTATAATGTGCTAAGAATGACACTTAGCATTAGAAATACATCAGAAAACAAGTAGTAAACAAGAGTGAGGTCTATGCCCATATAAAGCCAGCATTTTACTGGCAGAGACATTTAAGAAGCAAGCAACAAATACCTACTATAATTTAAGATGCTTCACGCACTATAAATGAGCAAAAAGCAAATAAAGCAAAAAAAAAAAAAAGATCAAGAGCTAGGGATGGGGCTTATTGGTAGAGCACTTGCCTAACATGTACAATCCCCACTACATAACGTAAAATAAAATAAAGGATCAGTGAGTTGCAGGAGGGGATTCTAAACCTCCCTGAGGTGGTGATATTTGGGCAGAGCCCTGAGTGAAGCAAGGGTGTGAGACAGCGGAATCGCAGGTGCGTCACTATTGCAGGCAGAGGTCAGTAGATGCAAAGCCCTATCAAAGAGCGTGCTGGAAAGCTCCAGAAGTGTAGGAAGCCAGCAAGGCCAGATCTGAGTCAGCAGAGAGAGAGGAGGTAACACCAGATCCAGATCTCTTGAGCTTTTGGAGCCATGGTTAGAATTTTGGAGTGATTCTGAGCGTGACGGGACGTCCAGAGATTTGCACTAGGGAACCATATGATCTGCTTTAAGTTTTTAGAGAACCACATGGCTCCTGTGTGGAGAACAGGGCATAGGTAGGGTAGAATAGATTCACGATGATCAGGTAGGAGGCTACTCTGGGAATCTGGGGAAGAGAAGATAGTCACGAAGGAGAGAGCAGTAAACCGTGGACAGGGTATGAAGTGGTCCGATCTGGGGACACTGAAGATAGGACTGATCAGCCTTTTGATGCACTGGATGCCATTTAAGGAGGAAAAGTGGTTACGCATGACTCCTGAACTTCTGCCTGAGCAGCTCAATGGAGGGAGGGCCCTTTCCTGAAATTAAGAAGCGTGGTATGAGATGGAGAGTGGGGAACAAGTTTAGAGAAATCAAACATTCTACACTGATGTATAACAATTGTAATGCCTATTAAAACTGCAGATGGAAGCACTGAATCAGAAAAAGAGTCCAGGCTAGAGATACAAAGCTGGGGGTCATCAACCTCTTTATGATCTTTACAGCTTTAGGAGTCAATACGTTTACTGAGGACTTAGCTTATCAACCACTGTGTACAGGTCACATTGCTAGTGTTGGAAATATAGCAACAAGCAAGACAGGCTGTACGTGGGCTATCTTTGGGCCCTGCATACCGTAAGGAGTGATTTTGACTTCTGTTATCATTAAGCTTCTCAGAGTGGAAGCAAGCTGAGAGGCGATCAAGCACAAACTCCAAAACCTCTAATTTACAGCTGAATAAAATGAGGCCAGCAAAGGTTAACTAATTTATTAAACATCTACTGTTCAAATGTCAACGTATTTTAGAGTTTCAAATTGTAATCATTTGGAGATTAAATGTCTTGCAAAGTACCATGTGTAATAATTTGGAGGTTAAATGTCCCAGTGTGGTGCTATTGGAGGTGGCAGACTTTAGGTGACTTAGTAGTGGGGTGTGGTGGCATACACCTGTAATGCCAGCACTCGGGAGGCTGAGGCAAGAGGATCATCACAAATTCGAGACCAGCCTGGGCTGCAAAGTGAGTTCAAGACCAGCCTGAACTACACAGAGAAAACTTGTCTCAAAAAACAGAGAGAGAGAGAGAGAGAGAGAGAGACAGAGAGAGAGACAGAGACAGAGAAAGAGAGACAGAGAGAGAAAGAAAAAGAGAGAGTCTTAGTAATTAGAGAAATTGGGGGAGTACCCTCAGAGAGGAGAGTGGGACCCCACCCCTCCTCTAGCTCTCTTTGCTTCTTGGGCACCATGAGGTGAGCAGTTTGGTCCACTATGAGCTCCCTGCCACCGTGTGCTGCCTCATGCCTGACCCAAAGGCAACAGAGCCAACCAATCAAGAACCGGAGTCTCCAAAACTAAAGCCAAAATAAACCTTCCCTCTTCACAAGCTGATTATCTCAGGATTTGTCACAGTAACAAAACTGACTAACACATAAATATTTCTGATATCCAGTCCAAATTTGTTCATAGTCTTCATTTTTATTTGTGTTTTTCTTATGCTCTAAGAAGGAACTCTAAGAGAGTTGCAGTTTTTTTGTTTGTTTGTTTTGGGTTTTTTTGGTATCAGGAATTGAACTCAGGACCTTGTGCTTGCCAGGCAGGTGCTTACACCACTGAGTTAAATCCCCAGCTAAGAAAGTTGAAGTTGAATGAAGAGATAAAATGATGATTAAAGACTTTGCCTTAAAGACATATGGGGAATTCAACTGAATTCTATCAATGTTGAGTATTTATTGTGCTAGAAACTAAGTGTATAAAGATGATTAAGAAGTATCATAAAACAGGCCACAGAATAGGAGAAAATATTTGCAAATTATATTTTTGAAAAAGGACTTGTATCTAAAATATATAAAAACTCTCTCTTACAACTGAATGATAAAAAGGCAAGCAACCCAAGTGAAAAACTGAAGGATCCAAATGGACATTTCTCCACAGAAAATACATCAGTGGTTAATAAGCACATGACAAGATATTTAAATTATTCATCGTCAGGGAACTGCAAATCCTAACCGCAATGAGAGACCACCTCACACCCTCCAGGATGGCTGTGAGCACAAGATAGACACTGACAAGCACTGGTGAAAATGTGGAGAAATCAGAACCTTCATACATTGCTGGTAGGATTGGAAAACAGAACCGCCACGTGAAAAAACAGTTTGACAGTTCCCCGGAATATTAAGGTTTCCGTATGGCTCAGCCATTCTTCCCCTACATATATACCCAAGAGAAATTAAAACGTATGTTCATGTAAATGCTTGTATACAAATACAAAAGATTACATACAAATGCTGTTCATTGCAGCATTTTCATAATAGCCAAATAGTGGAGACAATCCAAATATCCACGAGTTGGTAAGTGGATAAACAAATTGTGGTATAGCCATGCAATGGACAGTATAGTCATACAGTAGAATATTGTTTGGTAGAATTATTTTCCAGGGAGCAAGTTTAAGGTGAGAATGTGGAAAGCTTAGGACAGACTCCTGTGAAGCAATAATACTGAAAAAATGTAGCAAGGGAAAGGTCTATGAAGAAAACGAGGCCAGGAATACAGCTCAGCGGTACAAGCGCCTGCCTGGCGAGTGCAAGGTCCTGAGTTTGACTCCCGGTACCAAAAAAACAAAAGACAAAAAAAAAAAAACCTGAAGAAAACAGGTGGGTACAGAGTAGAAAATGGAAAGAGAAAGTGTCAGTCTTGTGGAAAGCAAGGTAAGCCTTTCCAGAAGGAGCTGCCCAGCAGAGGCTGGGCCTGCAGTCAGGTCACTGGTGGAGATCAACACACAATTCCCAACAAGGAATATCTGTGTCTGCAGCTGAGAGTGGACATACCTGCTGGAAAGACACTTCCAGGACAATTGAGGAACAAGGAATGTGGAACGCACGTATAAGATGATATTACAGAATTACTGTTCATTTTGTTAGGTGTGATATGATACTATATGTAGGAAGAGATCTTACTTTTCAGCAATACATCCTGAATTATTGCAGAGGGAAAGGTTAGATTTCTGTAATTTTTTGAAGAATAATTCAACAAAAAAGAGATGAAAAAATTATGGGAAAATGTTCACAATAGTTAAACTAAGGAACAGTTATAAGTGTGTACTATACTGTTCTGTCTACGTTTTTGTCCACTTGAGACCTTTGGAAAATCTAAAGTATTCAGCAAATAAACAAAAACTTTAAGAAGAAGCTAGTGGGTGCAGCAGTTAGGAGATGCCTGAGATCATAGTTAGGGCAGCTCTGACACAGACTGTGGAGCTCTGAGGGGACTGGGAGGTGAGCACAGCACTCACGCAGAAGCCACGCCTGAAACAAAAGAGAATGAAAAAAGGCAATGAAGGCAAATGAAAGATGTGGCTCCATGCACCTGCTGTGGGGAGGAAAATAACATACCGGAAGTGTTGATGCCAGGAACCGTGATGCCAGCAGGGAAACAGAATAAGGTGGAAAGCAGCAGAGGCAAGGCATTCAGCTCAGGAAGGGCGGGCGTTCCTTTAACATGGCAGTGGAAGGGAAGAAAATTGAACAGAAGTGGAGAAGCCTGATTGTCTATTTATGGAACCATGTCATGTCCCACGAGAACAAACGTATGCAAGTGTGTGTGTGCGTGTCTGATAGTAAATAACACCAGAGACAGCGCTGCATTCCGCCAGCCTCTTCCACTCTAGGAATGGCATGGTGCATCATCAATATTGGTCTAGGAGAACACCGGGCTTGCGGCTGGGTGAATTTGAGGATGCCTAAGGCAACGAAGTGAACAGGAACAACAGAAGAGGTATCAGAGGTGCCGTGGTGATCTTGTCCACTCAGGAAGCAGATGAGCAATTCCCAGCAATAAAGATCCCAGAAGTTGGGCCAAACTCCAGTTTCATCTTGTGATTGCCTCCAAATCCTGAGAGTTTTCCATCCAAGGGAGCAGGATGGCAGCATCATTTGAGGATCCTGCACACAGTGTTAGGTGGGAGAGAGCAGAAGGTAGCAGACACAAGGGCCCTTGGAAGCTAGGTGATGAAACTAAAATACAAACCCCCTTCGGGTGATTGGGCTACAGGACTGACTCCTCCCAGGCATAAGCCAGGAGATGGGAGACGTGGGAGAAGACCAAGGGAAGGAGATCAAATGGGTAGCACTGTACATCCTCGGCGGCCACAGATGCCAGAAGATGGCTCCAAAGCTATTACGATGAGCATAGGCTCCTTGCCCACATAGGAGCTTTGTCTTCTGGCCGGAGCCCCAGCTCCCATTGGCTGGGGACTTCAGGGAGGCTCAGACTGCCATACAGAAATGGGCCAGTATCGTAAACAACCTCAGTGGGGCCAGAAAAGGCAGGAATCAAAACCCACCCACTTTCAGAGTAAACAAATATTCACAACAGCTCTACTTCAAACATTAGATTGTTCAAGATTACCGTAAAATGATAATCTCAAGGTAGTTATAGGTCCATTATTTATGAGAATGGGTTTCAGTGACACAGTCTGTTGTGTAAGTTACACAAATGCAGTCACAATTCTCCTCCCTAAGATTCTCAAACTTTCCCAACTAAGAGAAGCAGAGAGAAAACTTGGATTCTGAAAACTTTAGGAGACTCGGATCTGTTTTTTTTTTGTGGTACTGGGGATCGAACTCAGGACCCTGCGCTTGCTAGGCAAGCGCTTATTCCACTGAGCTATATCCCCAGCCCTCGGATCTGAATAATAAGTCCAAAGCACAAAATCCACATCTCCTTGGTTCCTTAGGAACCTAGGTATGCTTTGTATTCTAGTAATAGCAACAATGGTAAACTTTGGCTATATTTTAGTCAGCTGCTGAATTGCTCATATAATGAATCACCACTAACTTGATGGCTTAAAATGCAGTTATTGTTTTATAATTCTAAGGGTCAGAAGGCCAACACGGGTCCCCACCGAGCTGAGCTAATATTAAGGTATCTGCAATGCTGTGTTTCTTTTTGGAGGCTCTGGAGGGAGGATCCGTGTCCCTGTACTTCCCAGCTTCCAGAAGCTCCCATCCCTCGACTCACATCTCCTTCCCATCAACGTGAAAGCCAGTAATGTTGTACCCTTCCAGTCCTTCCTTCACAGCCACGCCTCCTACCACTGACTACCACTAGGAAGGGTCTCTGCTTGTAAGGACTCCTGTGGTTACGTTTTGCCAGCTAAGTAATCCAGGATAATCTCCAAATCACAAGATGCACATCAGCAAAGCCCCTCTGCCATGGAAGTTAACACGTTCTGGCTCTCGGGATTAGGACATGAACACCTTGGGGAAGGGGGGCATTAGTCTGTGTAGCACAGCTGCTGTGGCAAGAGGCCCTCCCAGCTACCCTGGAGAAGAAGTTAACTTGCATCTGGTGGGAAGGGAACAGGCCTGTTGCGTCTCTACATGCTCTTTCCCATCAAGGGATCTCGTCTTCACTGTATGTTGCTTGGAGTTGTCAGCCTTTCCCACATGTGCTGCTGAGACCCTTCACAAGAAGACAGGTGGACAGACTCAGTGTGGGGTGGGTTGGAAAAAGGGGGTACTCACTCTGGACAGACGCCCAGTCTGAGGAGAAACCAGTAGTTGCTACAGGAAAGACAGACCAAGTATCCCTGGATATTCATGGGTAGTAGACCTTTACTTTTTAAAAATAACTTCAGGAGGGTTGCTCAGAATCCATCTTAGGACTGCAAGAATGGAGGGACCACAGGGCTGCCCTTAGGGATGGATGCACGGGGCTGGGTACCGACCTGGGGCTCCTTGTGCTAGGAAAAGAGGACTTCTGCCCTGCAGCTGATGCAGGCATACTGAATTAAAAAACTGGAGTTTCCATTCTAGCTGCTTCTCATTCTTTTAAACAGTGTTTAAAGCCAAGAAGAGCTCTTGCTGTGAAGACAGATTCTCCTTCTCCCAGAGTCATCTGTCTGCCTGTAAGATTCACAGTGTTTCTTTTAATTCAACTTTGACCCCACTGCATGCGGCCTAATCATCCTGGCCTAACTGTGTAGAGAGCATTCTCCCGTCACTGCCCTTGGCCCCATGTCTTAGCTTTCCTTTGCTGGCACATCACTTCTTTCTGTGCTCAGAAGAACTGCTTATGTGGCAACCATAGGAGGGGTAGCGGGGCAAGGGCAGGAGCTAGCAGCTCCTTTCCCCTCCCAAGTGCCGATCTTTGTGTCTAACGTGCTATAGCTTCCCTTGCCCACCCCACCCATTCTAATAGTTTGGTTTCCTTTCAGGTCCTCCCCCACCAAATCATTGTGGCAACTGAAAATATCTCCATGGATTTCCCAAAGGACTCCCCAGGAACAAGGTCACCCCCCAACTTCTGCTCAGAGGCGCCCAATGAGGTGTGGGGCCAGTTTCTGGCTTAGGGAGGCAGAAGAAATGTCCCAGAACCCCTCCCTACTGGGCTCCAATGCTCCAAATTGCAGTGATTTCCTAATAGTGAAAGCAACCACTTCTCTCCCAAACCATTGTCAACCTTTGGCCATGCTGTGCCCAAAGGAAGGCTCACCCCAGAAGTTATCCAACCTGGCTTCACGTAGAAAGCACAGGGGCCCTTTAAAAAAATATAAATATATGGGTCTTACCCCAGTGAGCCTTTTTAACTGGCCTGGGCATCTAGCTATTGAATGCTCTCGGTAACTAGCCTGCACTTGGGAGAGTTTCCTCTCCACCTGGCAGGTGGGAGCTTTGCACACCAGAGTAAAAGCTAACTTTGGCCAGAGATGCTTCCTCATTAGTGCTTTCCACTCTCATTTATTCTGTTTCTCCTTTTCTCCCTTCTTCCCAATTTATTAGTATTTATTTGTTGTTATTATTTAGAACAAATAGTACAGTTTCCTTTCATTCATCCAAGCTATTATTCCATTGCAGCTAAAAGACAGGGCAAAAAGACAACATAACCTACAGCTTCGTGTTTTTATTTCCTTTGGGTTTAAAGTCTTCCTGAGCAAGAGGAGAGGTAGCAGAGATGCTCAGGAAGCTAGGAAATGAGTCAGGGCCTAGCTGGGCTCAGTTGGCCCCTCCACAGCCCAGCAGAAGGCGCCCTGCTGCTCTCAGACTGGCCACGGGGCTTCCTTTTGTGGCGTATGCTCACATGTGAAGAGGGCAAGCCTCCAGCCTTCCCCTATATGCCCTGAGTCTGCTCATTCTCTGAAAGAAGGCGCTGTCTGTCTAAATGTTTTATTCTGCTGTCAGCTAGGGGGAAATTAGTGAGGAACAACGTCCAGCTTGACACTTCCACCACTGCCTGTTTTGTTTTTTTATTTTTATTTTTTTGTCTTTTTGAGACAGGGTCTCCCTATGCAGTTCAGGCTGGCCTTGAGTTCACTTTGTAGTTCAGCCTCGTCTTGAACTTGCAGTGGTCCTCTTACCTCAGCCTCCCGAGTGCTGGGATTACAGATGTGTGCCACCACACCTGGCTTCTCACCACTGGCTTTTATACAAGAAAAACCAGAAAAGCATTCTTCATTACTTGTGAAGCCTAGATTTCAAAATATCACTCTTTTATATTCTCACTGAAATATCTGAAGAGCATTAAACTTAGATGCTGGTTTAAAAAGCCGTGAAGTATATGGATTGTGCATGAGCGTTGTGTGGCATTTACGCAATCGTGGGAATGGGAGTTGGACATCTTGGACTGTATATTTCTAGTCTTAGGCTGGAGACAAACTGAAAAGAGAGAAATGATTATCATGACCAAAGGTAGTTAGTTGGCTGATACACTTCCTGTTTTAAAAATAGAAAATTTTATTAAATTGGTAGCTATATTAGCAACAGTTTATGTCTCATTTGATCTGAGTACATACAAAGCTACAGAAATGTGCACACATATATAAGAATTTATGTTTTGCCAAATCCCTTAGGGTGTATTTAACCTACGTGATGTCCATGTTGTATACGACAGTGCATCTGTTGTACCCGTCACGGGCTTGTTTGCTCTCAGGTGCATTCTCCGTGGACTTGCTCTGAATCGCATGGGACTGACCTCTGCAAACAGGTTTCCCAGGCGCCTGGGTCAGGCAGTTGCCATCTGGGCTCAGCCAATGAGAAGGACTGGAGGACAGAGGGAAGGAAAGGCCAGGGGTCTATCCTAAGCCTCTAAGTATTGGGTGGTGCCTCGAAGAGTAGCAGCCTGGCTCCAGCTGCTGCCAGAAAGGCCGCCTTGCTTGTGGTTCCTGTTGCCTTCTGTTTCTTCAGTCCAGGGCTGGGAATGACTTCCCGTCACCAAGCTTCTGTGAGTCTCTCTTACTTGTGTAACCACTTTCCTGTTATATACATTTGCAGTGGTCTCTGTTGTTCTGATTAGACTATCACTGAGCCACAGGTTATAATTAAACACATTGTCCTTCAACATCAACTAGTGCTATGGCTTGTGTTTAGATATCTTCACAGCCTCATGTGGTCCTAGGTGGGATGTGTGACACTGGAATTGATACGGTGCAATGCTAGGTTCAAGGGCACTAGGATTAAGGGTGTGAGTGCTCCTTACATCCTAAATACAACATAAAGAGGGCAGAAAGATGCTGTGAAAGTTTCCCCTTGTTGCTGGGTGTGGTGGTACACACCTGGGAGGCTGAGGCAGGAGGATCATTGAGAGTTCAAGACCAGCCTGGGCTACAAAGTGAGCTCAAGGCCAGCCTGAACTGCATAGCAAGACCCTGTCAAAAAAAGAAAGTCTTCCCTCGTTGCTTCCACCATGAACTGTTTCCCCTGGGCCGTGACCCTCTACCTTGGAGTCAGCTGATTATGGACTGAAACCTCCACTAACTGGGACATAAATAAACCTTTTCTCCTTTAACTTTGGGTGTTGAGTATCTTGTCTCAGCAATGATAAATGTAAGACAATTAGCTATTAGCAGATCTTCCTTTCTTTTTTAGGGTGATACTGTGGATGGAACCTAGGGCATTTGCACAGCACTACATTCCTAGCCCTTTTTTATTTTTATTTTGAGACAGGGTCCTGCTAAGGCACTCAATTGCCCCAGCTGGGCTCAGATATGCCATCCTCCTGCCTCTGTCTCCCAGAGTACTGAGATTATAAATGTGCACCATTACACTCAGATTATTATTTCTAATTATTTGTTTGAACAGGTAATTCCTTACCTATTGAAGTTATATTTAACTGCCAGTAAAATTTTGAAATGACTAAATGTCATAAATGCTTGTGAATTCCACCCTCATGAGCTTGAAGCAGTGGCTTAATTTTACCCAATATGCTCACGTGATAAATGTAATGGAAATAGTGAATCATATGCCAAGAAACGAATGTTATTCATAATGGGACTACTACTCTGCTTTTAAGAAATAGCCCACATTTATTCCTTAGCTAATATATATACGACACTGACTTCCAGAAGTAGTGCCAAGGGGGAATGATCAGGTAATGGTTACAGTAAAAGAAATGCTCATTATTTTGGGACTTCAAAGTAATTATATCTTTCCCTTTAAGTGATTTATTTTTATTATTATTTGTAATGTCTTTCCTGAACCTTTGCCTAAAATCCTTTCACCTTCTGACTGCAAATTAAAATGAACTGTATTTAAAAAGAACATTATTAGGAGACTCTCTCCAAAACGCTTTCATCCACAGCAAGTTACTTTGGCTACTACTTCTTTCCTTCTCTCCCTTCCTCATCTTACCCAAGCTTAACAGACCTACACCTGTAAGAAAAGCTCACGAAAGAGCCAAGATTTCACATATGGACTTTGGCACTGTGTTTATCAAGAGAGTTTATGCATGTCTGATTAAGGATGGCAGATTCAACATGCTGGATTCGTCAGGCACACTGAAAATTAACGGTGACGGCATTTAAAAAGTGATGGCCAACCAGCAGTAGAAAAAGGGACTTTCTCACCAGATAAGTGATTTCAAAGAATGTCTGGATGGTAGATGGTGGATGAGAGAGAATAAAGGGAATAAAGGAAGCCAACCCTGTACTACATGAGTAAAGCTTAGAGCAGGAGAGACCTGAGCGAGAACTCCCTCACAATGAGCAGCGTGGGAGACCAGGCAATTCATAGCAGCAGAACGGATGGTACCGATGGAGCCATGGAGACCAATAAAATGCCACAAAGGAGCAGTTAGCCCACTGGGAAAACAAACCTCAACGACCTTGCTCTCCTTGAAAGGTCACAAGATAATATGCTGGTATGTAGGAGTTTCCTCGATGGACAGCTGGGTCTCATAATAAAAGTAATGAAAGAGGCAAATAGTTACATAACGCGGCACCGAGTACATTATGTATTACTTCATTTTAATATTCACAGCTCCAGGAAGAAACTAAAGTACTGAATGGCCAGTCTGAGATCATGCAGCAAGTAACTGCATAACGGAACCACGACACGCCAAAGGCCCCCAGTGATACGAAGCCCCATCCGGGAACAAAAACAAAAATCTGCTTGCCTCATTCTGAAGTAAAAACAGCCAAAGATGACCAGATATTTGAAGAAAGACAATAAGGAAGAAACTCCCAATTAGCATCCTCAGAAAAAATTGAGAAGTTATTACATCATAAAAAAACTGGATGCAACGACAAAGGAACAACTAAAAAAAGAAAACCGTCAAAAGCTATTGCATATTTAAGAAAACTGTAAAATATATGTTGTGTGTGTGCACGTGTGTGTGTGTGTGAAACAGAAGCTTTGGAATATATAATTTCAAAGATCTCCCAGAGAGAGAGACACAGATAATGGGTAACATAAGTGGGAAAAAAGGGGTCACAGGAGGCTACCCAGGATGTCACGCTGCCTCAGCCAGCGGGCTCTTCAACTCCCCGGGGTGAGGGCCGTGAAGGGCAGCAAGAAAGTGAAGAAATAAAAACAAGGTGCAGAAAACTGGGTTCAGGTGGAGCCCTCTCTCCAAGATTGCTCAACCACTGCCACGTTTATTTATACATTCGGCAGGTTGACGTCACGTGACACCCCTCGGCTTAGCAACCTGCTTGCTTAAATTGCCGGGCACACATGGTGTTCTCTCGACTGGAGCAGATAGTTCACCGGCTCCCCTCAGGTACTCTTTGTTCTTGGGAGGGCCTTGCTCCAGCCCCACATGTGTGATCAATCGCCAGCTCTGGGCACTCCCCACAACACACACACGTGGATAATAAGAAATAAAAGACGTTTCCCCATGGCTGAAGGAGGTGACTCTCTTAGACATGGAATCATTACATTTGTACATTGGAGATAAACAGCAGATCCTCTATGACATTTGGAATCTGTGCTATAATGAAAACTAAGTCTTACGCGCTCTTTATAGGTTAGTCTAGGAATTGAAAATGACAGGGTTTTCATGTATGTGACCAAAAGAATACTATTACTTAATGTAGGGTTAGGAATGACTCTGAGTACACTTCTTTTTTTGTATAGCTTTTTGGGGGTTTGCTGGCATTTACATTTGCTTTCTGAGACTATTTGCTGTGGTGTTATCACTTAAATTTATCTAACCTCATGCTGTAATCTGGTATTCTATCAAACCCTTTTCCTTACTCCTCTCTGGTTCTAGTTTAATCTGCTTGCCCCCTGACCCTGTCTTCACTGGATTTGACTACTTCCCGGAGCTCACACTGTGTTCATTCTGGTTTGATTTCCTTTATTTGCAGAAGCCAAGCATGTAACTTGTTAAGAAAAAAATGTGTGGGTGCTAAGTTTTCCTTGACCTCATATTCTATTACCACACTTAACTGATATGATACCTTGGCTAAGAATGCATTTTTAGGATGAAAATCTCCATTTTCCTGGAACTTTGAAAAATGATTCCCGTGCTTCTAGTATCCATGGTTGCTTAGGAGGAGTCTAATATAATTTGAATTCTTGTTCTATTGATAAGACCATTTTCCTTGTGACTGAAACACTCCCCCAAAGGCCCCATCTCCCAACACTGCTGCATTTGGATTAAGTTTGCAAAAGCGAATTTGGAGAACACATGTAGGCCACAGCAACTCTGCAGTCCCCACACCAGAGCATCGAAAAGTAGCCCAGTGTGAGCCATGATGAGGAGGTTTCACGCCATAACACCCAGCAGAGCTTCCTCTGGACAGCCAGGCACCTTCCCTCCCAGTCTCCTGCTTGCCAAGCGTGCCCAGACCCAGACCCTCCTGCTTCCTGTCCCCACCAATCTCTGTCTCTGTCTCGGTCACCTTCACTCTTCCATCACTCCTCCTTCCACCTTTCTTCTCTCTAAAGCAAGCCCTCAACTCCTAAACCCACCCTAACCCCATCCTCCTCCGGGGAACGCTGAGCTGGAGTTGATCTGGCCCCTCCAGCCTGCTCATTCTGCCACAGCTGTCACAGGTCACGTGAACCAGAAAAACCTCCTTCAACCCACATTCTTTGGAAGGCAGAGTGAAAAAACAAGGAATTCTGGAAAGCTTGCCAAATGTCATTTTTTTTTTTTTTTTCAGTATGGGGATTGAACCCAGGGCCTTTGCATTGAGCTACATCCCCACCCCTTTTATTTATTTATTTATTTATTTATTTATTTATTTTGAGACAGGGTCTTGCTAAATCCTTACATTCCCTAGGCTAGGCTTGTTCTTTCCATCCTCCTGCCTCAGCTTCCCAGAGGGCTGGGATTATTTCTTACTATCTGAAAAACAAGATTTGATATTGGAACTCAGAAAGAACACTGAATTCCAACCACCTACCAACACAACTCATATGTCACATTTCCAGAGAGAAGGACTGGGGAGAGGAGAGGGGGAAGAAGGAAATAGAACAAAGCTCTGAACTGCCCTCATTTCTGTGCACGTCTGGCTTTCCCACTGGACTGTAGAGACCATGTGAACCATCCATCACTGAGCCTGCACCTTCCACAGTGCCTTAGCAGACATTAATACTCGAGCATTAGCAGACATTAATACTCGAGCACAAAGTGAATGAACAAATGAACCTTGCAAAAGAGCCCCTGAATGCAGTGAGGTTGTGCTCAGGTGGCTGTGACTCCCCATTGCCTGAGACGGTTTCTTGGAAGCTCTCTTGGACTTCTACCAGCTGTCCTCAGGGACATTCTGGCTGTCCCTCCTTGGAGTGTGGCCCTGTAGCACAACATGGTCGTTAGTCAACTTCTGCGGCAACGTGTCGCCACCCTAGAAAGTCAACACTTATGTGTCTGATCTTATCCCAGATATCTCCAACTCACATCTTCCTGATTAAACTTGTTGATTTCATAAGTCAATAATCCCTTCACGCTTGCTTACTAATCGTGTGGATTAAGTCATATCATAACAACTCTTTAGAAGTTCTACACACAGTGCACATAATGCTTGCAGCTCAAAGTCAATTTTAAAAAATATCATAAGAGGCATTACAGAGAAATCATTACTAACCCACAGAACCCCTACCACTTGGTATTTCCCACGGGAGCGTCCTGCTAATCCTCCTTAAACTCTGCTCTGGGCATGCAATTCTGAGCTAGAAAGCCAGCAGCCTCAGATCTGAAGTCCTTTGCCTGGTGCTAAAAGCCGCCCACAAGCTGAGTCTGACACCGTGGATCTAGCACTTCTCCCAACATGCACAACCTGCAGGTGGTGACCCTTCGCATCTCTAGCCCTGTGTCCAAGCAGCTTCCCCTTCCCTGGAGCATTTCTTTCCCCTCCACTGCTCTCTTCCAGCTAACTGAAGTAGGGAAGTTGAACGGACAATGTTTCCTCCCAGTCCCCCTCCTCTAGGGAGACCTTCCCAACTCGTCCAGTCCTTGTGGTAGCCTGGACTCTCCATGTCCTTCCTCGCTGGTGGCCAACCCAGCCTCACTGAATCCTTCATGGTCTGTCTGGGTATCTTGCCAGTGAGGTGATTCCTTCCTCCTGGAGGGGCCCGTATATTTTACTTCTCTCTGTTTCCCACAGTACTGCACACATTGCTTTTTGCACAGTGGATGTTACTTTAAAATTCTGATTGAGTCAAAGGAACTCAACCCAGGTGACTACGGTCTTGTACTTCCCCTTTGCTCCTCAGGCAACACCCAGTGGGACATGGGAGAATCACCCACATAATCAAGGTTTAAATCTGGGCCTAATTGTAAGCCTCATTCGCATAATTCTTCCTGAAAACCTTGTTTCTATAATTGTTTAGAACGAGGAGTGGAGTAGCCCTTGCCAAGATATTAGGAGCTCAGGTTTCTACTACTGTAATATATGCTGGTTACTGACGAAGCTATACCTGCTGTTCAGAGAAGGGAATTTCTAAGAACTGCAGAGAGCAGCCGGGAGAGCTGAGGACACTGCTCAAAAGTGCAGATGCCCCTCTCCTCCCAAGGAGGAATTTCCTAGATTGCATTAGAGTGAGAGATGCGGGCCACAAGTGAGAATGCCCTGTGATACCCGGGTCCAAGGGGGCTCACCTTTCTGTATTTCCCTACATGCCCATTCATGTGGCTTCATGTTCTTCACTCTCCAGGGCTGGGGAAGAACCCAGCACCCTGATTGCTGGGTGTCCTGGTCCCCTTCACAGGCTTTCAAGGGCACAGGGAAAATGGGGTGTCCTGATCCTCAGACCACGGTTCGGTTCGTGCCGCTGTGCTTTGTGATGCTCTGTGTTAAACCAGCCAAGGCCTTGGGGACTGCGGAGGGCTTCTGTCCACTGCGCTCTCCTCTCCACCGGGCACAGGTTGTTGTTCATGGGAAACCTCACCCCGGGCCTCAAACCCAGAATCGGAGTGCCGAGCGCCACGGGCTGTCCAGGGGCTGCACCTCAGTTCGTGGAGGCATAGCAAGACACTGGCCTGGAAACCTGTCCTGTCCTCCACACACATGTACACATGTATGTGCACACGTGCCATGTACACACAGATTCCCTGGCTTAGGGACCGCACCAATAGGGCTGGGAGGCGCTGTCCCTTCCCCCTAAATCACAGCAACCATCCCCACTACCCTGAATAATTTTTCTTAAGTCTGGATTTCAAACAGAGATCGGAGTGGTGACAGTTTTTCCTGGGAACCCAGGAACATCTCCATTTTAGGCTTGAAAGCACAAAGAGCTATTTTTCCCCCTGAGGAAGAGGAGCTGGCCTGCGCAGAACACAGAACTCAAGGCTGGGAAGAAAATTACCTTATCATTCTCTTTCGCTGATAAGGCCACGGCAGTAAAAAGGGTAGGACACCAATTAACTTCTCTGCCACCCTGCGTTTCATGGCTGAGCACTCACCCTGTAGAGGGGGTAGAGAGTGCGCTGTGGCGGAGGTGGGGGTGGGGTGGCCCGCAGCATTAACAAAGGAAGTTTGGACCCCTGATGAAATCGCAGGGGAAAGCTTCCAGAAGCCCTACAGAGAAACCCGTGTCTGCAGCATTAACCGAAGCTGGTGCCACGGAGCCCTGCGACCGCCTGAAATGAGGAAATGGTAACCGTCCCACATTTCCTGCGCAGCAGTTGGAGCAGGGCTGGCGTGAGGAACAGGACTGCCAGATTGTGGCGCGGGGCGAGAGAGGGCCTGCAGACGGGCGGCCTGCGGGGTGCTGCTCCGAGGGGCGCCCTGCTCTAACACGTGCACGTGTCACAAGGCTGAGATGGCCCTGTTTAGGAAGGACAGTGACACGAGAGAGCCTGCCAGGGTCTTTAAAAAAAAAAAAAAAGCTCTGGCTGTTCGGGAGACCTCACAGATTGGTAAAACCCTGTACCGGTACCCAACCTGCTTTAAAGCTCAACCAAGCAGTAAGAATTAAAAGAACATTTGCATAGGTGAAGGTTGATCAAAGGGAATCAGGAAGGAGCAGATAGCACCGCCCTCCCCCCCACCCCACCCTACAGAGTGGTCAGCTGATCACGCACCGCAGAACTAGTCCACTGTGGCCAATAGCAGCCCGAGCAAATATGAGGTGTTTTAAAAATAAATTCTCACTTAAAGAATTAGTGTGGGGCTTTTGAAGATGATTGTTGCTACCAAGCCTCCTGACTTAGCGCCGTAAGCAATCAGGAAATTATCTTTCTAAGTATATCCCTATAAGCCTCTTAGGATGGGGAAATTTGGAGAGAAAGCATTTGAAATTTCCTTCATTAATCACCAAAGCAGCTGTTTAAAAGTTCACTTGCGTAACTATGAATGTAATATCTATTCACTGCAGAAAATAATTAGGTCCCACCAAACTGTCCTTTTCAGAATTATATATTATGTGGTGGAAGTGCTACATCACATACAGGATGGTTCTCCTGTCTCTGCTGTTTGTGTTCGATCTTTTCCCTGTACATGTGACAATGATAAATATTCTAATCCTTCTTTTGCCAGTCTGATGGGCAAGAGACCCACCTTGTACTGTTCCCCTTCTCTGAGGCCAGTCGTGTCGACCATCTTTCATGTGCTCTTTTTCTTATTACTGTTTTTCTCCATGACTAATTTCCTTATAGTCTTGGCCCTGTTTCTAATCCGTTGTTTGTTCACTTAGTGCTGATATCAATCCTTTATTATTTTCTTGAAAATAGTTTCTCAAAGTACATCATTTATCCTTTAACCTTGTGTATGGTATTTGGAGTCATAAACAATGTTTGGGTTTTTATATAAAACAATCCATCAATAACTTGTTTATGTTATCTGAGATTTTGTGATTTTTTTTTTGAGATAGGGTCGTACTGTGTAGTGCAGGATGACTTTGAACTCACTTACGTAGTCCAGACTGGCCTTAAACTCACAGCAATCCTCCTGCCTCAGCCTCCCAAATGCTAGGATTTAGGGGTACACCACCACGTTCAGCTTTTGTGATTTATTTAAGAAAATCTCCTTCATCATAGATTATAAAAAGTTTCTCTTTTTTTCCCTCTGGTACTTTTATAGTCTTTTTTTAAAAGTTTGTATCATCAGTTTAGCTTTTGTTCTAAAACAAGGATAAGGCCATTCATTAAAACCACCTAACTATATTTTCCATGCGTTGCAGAGAGAGAAGGAAGCCATGTTCTTTCAACCATCTGAGAGACAGTGAGAATTCTGTGAGAGTGGAAAAGATATCCAACAAAGACTGTATGCTGTAGTGGGAAAGCAATCTTGGCATCCACATAGCCCAATTTTTCTAAAATATGTAATATTCTGTCCCACTAATACATAGTTACCGTCTAACATTTGATTCAGAAATTACAGTCCCTGAGGCATTAATAAGGTTATAGATATATAAACCTGTAAAAGAAGACAAAGTCAGCACCATGCGAAGTGTGCTGATCTGTATGAATTCAGAGGAGCCAGAGGCCTCTCTGCCTGGAAAGATTAGGGAGAAAACAGGCATTCCTCTAACAACTGTGTTACAGTCCCACGACTAGGTTATTAAATTAATTGATTGCTAAATGAAAAAATGTATATAATGTGCACGTTACTATACTCAGGACAAAGAAATGGTCAAAGCAAACTCCAGCTTGGTGACCTTGCTTTTATTGCATAGCTCTTACATGTAGTACTGTAACGTATAACAGAGCATAAAACTGTAGTACTGTACTGTACATTGTAATCCGCAACAATTACAGTAATATACTGTGGAAGACTCCACCATAAGGCCACGTTGCTCTTTGTATTCCTGCACTGTAAGTCCATAGACAAGCCCTAAGTCCAAGCTGCAGGTAGGAAGTCTGAACAGTCACTATACAGTGGGTTTGTGCTACATGAGGAATATCTACATATTCATATGTAGGTACTAACACTACGGTCAATTTGAAAACATTTTTATCGCCTCCAAAAGAAACCTGCTATCCTTTAGGTGTTGCCTTTCTAAAACTCCATCCCCATCTCCAAAGCAGCAGCCTCCAATCTATTTTCTATTCCTGTAGATTCCCCTCTCCTGGACATATTATTTTCCGTGACTGGTTTCTTTCATTTGGCAATATGGTACCACTGAAAGCTCAAGCTAGGAGGGCCCCATCAAACTGTCTCACTAGAGAGAATTGTATGCAGAGTGTGGGAAGTGGCTGGAGGTAAGCAGAGCCATCAGGAGGCTCGCAAGGAGCCATGGTTGGGTCATATGTGCTCAGCAAGGATGCTTTGGGCTAAGAGAAAACACTGAACCATAGTGGCTGGAATGGCAGACATATTCTCTTACTAGCAGGAAACCTGGAGGTAGGTAATTCTAGAGCTGGTCCATAGCTTATCAATATCTACAGGGACCCAGCTCTTCCATTTCCCCCTCTACCTCTCACAGTTGCAAGATGCTGTTCTTCAGGGTATTGCTTCTTTATATAGTGGCTTACAGAGCATGTGTCTCTGAAAAGCAGCAAACCTTCTCCCAGTAACCTGCCAACAAGGTTCCCTTTAGGTGCCACTCTCTGGGACCACACCACTTTTCCATATGTCCATGCCTTAGCCTCAGGGTAGGCCGAGAAGGGGCCTATCTGCCACTGCCACGCTCTGTGGCTGGTACTGAGCTCTGTCACCAAGAAAGAAGGGAGAAGTGATATGGTTCTTGGGTAGGCAAACAGCAGTGTTTGCTGCAAAGGCCAAGCAAGCCGAGACCGATGCAGTGTCCTTGGCCCAACAAAGGACGCTCTTCCCTGAATGGGAATTGTTGGTAGGGTCAAAGGGCAGTGTTAGGACAAGAAAGATGAAGGTGAACAGAAACATAGTAGGATGATTTACTAGGAGGTTCCTGGCGACCTCCAGTTGCTACATCCCACTAACAGAGAGGAAGATGCTGTCAGACTACAGAGTTTTGAGAAAAAAAGAAGGGAGGCAGAAAGGTATAGAAACTTTTAGAACAAAAAGCAGGAGAAGAATTGGGCAACAGGGTCAAGCTGAAGGTATTTTGCAAGATGGAAAGGTGCTTCAGATAGCAAGATAACTTACTGAAGTACTTACTTGGGGGTTTTTATCTTACTACTGTAAGTCATATTTGCAGAAGTTTAAAAAGTAAAGTAAAATAAATAAAATAACAACAGTATATTTCAACATTAGAAGTATGTCTGTTTAACGTTAAAGGTAAAAGTTCTTCATAGGCAACACAGAGACCCTAGAAGCCAAAGAGGAATGTGTTTGATGTCATACAAATTTAAATATGTTGTCTATTTAAATAAACATTGCACATGAAGTCAGAACAACAATAAATAAGTGGAGAAAGTGTGTATGCACAACTCAGATATATGTGCCTAAAGATCCCTAATAAACAAAAAGCATCTCCAATCTGATAAGAAATAAACAGGTCAAAAGAAAAATAGGCAAAGGATATGGAAAGATGATTTACAAAAGAGAAATACAAATGGTATTGTAAGCAGGGTTTGCAAGGGAAACAATTTAATACAGGACACATAATTTATAGGATTATTTTATAATAGTCACTGTGTTGGTTTGGGGGTTAATTTTGCAAGGGGAACAATATAATACAGGACACATACATTATATGATTATTTGTAATAGTCACCCAAAGAATGATATACAAAAGAGTGCAGGAAATCTGTCCACACACTAAGACCAAGAATCCAGCTGAGGGCCTGGATCCCATGGAAATGTCCTACGTGAGTCCAGCTGAAGACCTAGAGCCCCTAACTTGCCTCCCATGAATCCAACTGGAGGCCCAGAGCCCACGACAACATCTCATGCAGGCCTGCTTCACAGATCTGCACTGGGAAGGCCCAAAGGTCAGTGGTGGAATCTAGAAAGTCTGTGCCAGCAGGATGAAGGATCTGTGCTAGCAGGCTGAGGGATCTGCACTGGAGCCAGGAAGCGATGCTCAAAGTAAGGACCAGAGCTCCCTTAAAGTGAACCATGGCCATTCTCAGTGACAACAAGATCCTGAGCCCCTCTGATGATAAGAGCAGCCTAGTCCATATCAGGAAAGCCAGCGCAAGCTCCCCCAGGAGGACCAACAGCCCCGCTTCTTCCTTTCCAGTTCTCCTTTTTATGCTGTTGGCAACAGTCCTCAGGTGGGCCTTCCACACCCGGCACCATGTGGATTCGGTTTAGCTTGGGGTTATGAGTTGCCCACCGTTTGTCAATCCACCACAAACAGTTGATAAATTTACAAAAGCTATTCAAACTCACCAATAATACTTGCACTATAATGCTCGCTATAACCTAAGCTAGTTTCTAAGACCTATGTTAACTTAATTATCACAGCAACACTAAGGCACAGATACATTTATTATCTCCCTTTGATGGAGGTGAAAAGTATCTTAACCAAGACATTACAACCATTAACTGGTAGATGGACTCAAGTCCAAAGATTGTGGCTTCAGAGTTTGTGCATTTAACTGTTAGAGTGAGAAAAATGCAAATGAAAAGAAAGGTGAAATTCTCAATTTTACCTACCAAATTGGTAAAACTTAAAAAGGGATAACATCTGGTGATGGCCAAGATGTGAGAGAATATCCCATCATATATTGCTGGTTGGAGTATGATTTATTTCAACATTTTTGAAAACTATTTGGAAACATCTATTGAAATTAAAAATATACAAAATTATTTAAGCCAAGAATCTCAGTTTGTGCACTGTATTCTATCAAAATTTTAAAAATGAAAGTGTTAGGATATTTATTGCAACATCGCTGTATCTGCCAAACAATTTTTTTAATTCTGGAAAAAAAAACCTCTATTTGTTCATCAACTGACAATGATTAAACAACTTATGGCCAACCATACGAAGAATGAGTTAGATCACTTTTTCCCAAATTCTAATGATGTTGTACCACTAAAACACTCTCAGTTATCTCATTTTTTTTACACAAAGGTGTCACAAGATGAAATTTTATGCCCCCACAGTCAATGTAAGTAGAAAATCAATATTGCATTCCTTTCTAAAAATAGAAAGTATCTGTAAGATTAAATACAAAGACAAAGCAATGTTATTGGTTTTTAGTTAGACAACAAGTTCCGGCGAAGGTCCTAAATCTGAACCAAGCTTTCAACAAAAAAGTGAAATCTCAGGCATCAGAGAGGCCTTACAGACACAAACTATGGGATCCAGGATCCTTTAGTGCCTGTCGGGGTCATTTTAACTCTTCACAGACCACAAATGCCGGGAACATGAAAATTTTATCTTTGATCTGAGGAGATATTCAACTTACTAAATATAAAACATTGTAAGTAATGTGTTGTTGAGTTCAATCAGCAAAGTCAAAAAAATCCTCCATGGGTACAATGACACTTGTCTCACTCTGAGCACAGAGGACCAGAGGAAAGTCTTAAAGTTAGCCATTTTTGATATGTCACATGGTCTACGGTGGACAACTGAGTACAATAAACTCTTAAACTACCAACGAGGTTCACGCCGACTATGCAAAGGGGTGAGGAGACAGGAAGGGTTTTATTAAATTGCTTTTATTTATGAACGTTTATTATTTTTGGATTTTGAACAATTCCAATTTGAAAAATTTATAAAGCAGTAAGAAGGGGACGCTCAGCCTGAGCTGACCAGCCAGCAGCCCGCTTGTCACGCCATTTCTCTAACGCGGGGTTTCTTCAGCATAGCATGGTGGGCGCAGGGGACTGAGAGTTCTTCGGCGGGGCAGGGTTGTCCTTGGCTCCACATACTGGTGCAGTAGCGCACACCCTTCCCCTCACCCACCTTGCACCTAATGACAAAAATAATGTCTCCTAAAGTGGCCAAACGTTCCCTGGGGGACGCACAATTGCCCCTGATTGCAAATTGCTGCTCTTGTCCTTGGTTTCTCCTCATTGAAGGCAGTCAGGAAGTGAAGTACTCCTTCAGCTCCTCGGGCTTCCTCAGTCCTGAATCTGTAACTCTGTTTCCAGAGGCTGTTTTCCTCCAGAGCCACTAGAGGGGACACTGCAGCACGAAGGACAAAAGCAGCACCCAGGGAACTTTGTTTTCCTCTTGATTCAGTGTCTGACAGCTCGGCCTTACATAAATAGCCTTTTGATGCTGGGAGTGATAAAGCTTAACTACGAGGCATGTTGTCTTACTTTGTGCCATAAAAGTCAGTATTTTAGATATATTGGGGACTGGAAAATGGGCTTTATTTGCCTAACATTCTTGGTAAGGCAGTCGGATGAATCATACCGCCAAAAGAAGATAGGCATTTCCTTCCGTGAGGGGAGCCTGTGGGACACTGAGGCTGGGAGGTGAAAAACCGACTGGTCTTCCCGGTCTGGCCAGTTCCAGGCTCTGTGATATTGACCAGGGTTCTCACCTTCTCTGTTTTTGTCACTTGACAGAGCTGAGGAGTCAGAGTCCACAGCTGAGACGTTAAGTAACTTGGTGAAGGTCATGACTTGAGTGGTCAGACAAGGTCCGGCCTACCCGCTTCTTGAGATAGTTGTGAGAGTCAAAGCAGATGGAGTACGTGAGTCATTAGAAATGGAAAATCTCATGTGGGTTCAGAGGATGAGCTGGCAGACACTGTGAGAGGGAAAGGACAGGATGGGTGAATTCACACAGCTAGAAGACATTCCTACTGTAAGTGCTATCAGCTACAGAAAAGGCCTCAGAACCTCAAACTCGTCACTCCATGCCTGCATGATGGTATCCATCCCTATCAAAATGGACTCACTGCTTAGCTGGTGTTATTCTTATGAGTTCCTTGAATATATTAATGAATGAGTGAATAATCTACTCCAACAACTGATGGGGGTATATTGGGAATTAAACTCAACTCAGAGTCTTCACGCTGCATCCCCAGCTCTATTTATTTATTTATATTTATTTTGAGGGAGGGCCTAAGTCTCCAAATTGTCCATGCTGAGCTTCATGTTTCCTGTCTCCACCACTGCTTTTTAAACATTTTTTAAAAAAAGTCCTTGGCCACCATCAGAAATACATTTCATAGAGAGACCCGCTGCACATACTTATAAAACTGAAGCACAACTTCTACTTATAATGTACGTGGATATTTTCTATTTGCTTTCTCTTAGTCTATTGGTTAAAACCAAAGCTAATCTGCTAAATAATGGGTCCTGTGGATTTTTTTGTTGCCTTTTCTGTTCTTTTTTTCTTTTTCTTTTGAATCCAGGGCCTTGTATTTGCAAAGCATGCTCTCCAACTCTCAGCTGACCCTAACCGCTGATCTTCAGTTTGAAAGCACTGTATTAGAAGGTTTTCTGGAAGGAGATGGGGGAGTACTGGGTCCCCGTGCTGGGTCCAGGAAGAAGCAGGAGATATGACTCCCACACATTATTCAGGGAGCCTGAAAGATGAACCTCTTAATTTTCCAGGGGCTAATTCTCTGCAGAATAATTCAGGAAGAATAATAGTTCTAAATTCAAATTCCCCAAGTGATATTAAATGTGTCAGGAGAGCTACTGAACATCTGCCTCTTGCCTGGATTCTTAGGGATCATGGTCTGAACCCCCACACCATTAACTGAAATATAGATGGACATGATGTAACCGCCATGACAGAAAAAAACTTAGAACCCAACATTTGTTGAGTTCTTATTGTATACCCTACATTTCGCTAAGCGCTTTACATGAGTGATGGGACATAAATGAAGTCTGAGTATTCCCTGATTTTCTTCCCTTTCTGCTCACTAGAGTTCTGATTTTGTTGTTCCAGTTTCTTCCCTTGCTCCATCCACAGAAGAACCTGGTGGAGCAGGACCCAAGGAAGAGTGGTAGGGCCTGGAGTCAAAGCTTTGTAGAGATCCAGGGAGAGAAAAGTGCAGAAAGAAGCTGAGGACATAAAAGGACATCAAGAAGTACTGCACGGGCTCTGTATAGAGTTAGAGAGATGCGGACATTAAATAAAAGTTCACTAGAAATTTCTTTTTGGTGACTGGATTGATTTCTGGGACTAAAACACCACGCTGAGCCTGGGTGAAGGGAGTCATCCGTACAAGAGTGTTATATAGGCATTACCTCATTTAATTTGTATTACAAACTCATGAAGTAGTATAATTATTTTCTTTTTTTCAGATAAAGACAAGGAGGTTAATATAGGCCGAGCAGCCTCAATACTAATACAGCCAGACCTGAAATTATGTCTTTCGATCACCAAAGCACAAGCTCATAACAAATCTATAAACAAATATGATTTCCCATATAAGCTGCACCAGTTAAGAATAAAATACTTAGAAATAAATTTAACAAAAGACATGCAAGACTGCTACATTGAAAATGTCAAAACATTGTTAAAATAAATTAAAGATCCCAATACATGGGGGAAATCCCCAGGGACATAACATCTATGAAAATTCCAGCTAGAAATTTTCCACCTATTTTCCTGTAAATGACAAATTCTTCTTTATAGCTTAGCGATACCGCACTGTGTATGTATATACCACATTTTCCATATCTGTTCATCTGTTGATGGGCACCTAGACTGGCTCCAAATCTTGGCTATTATGAATTGTGCTACAGTAAACATGGGTATGCAGGTATCCTTATGACTTCATTCCTTCACTACCCTTACAAATTTCTAAACATATTCTGAAGCTGCAATAACCACAACAGTTTTATTGAAAGGAACAGTTAACACAATTTTTTTTTTTATCTATCTTGCATGGCTATGTCTGAACAACTACTTTGAAGATAACAATATGCACTATAACAACCATTGTTGATTTCCTATTATCTTGTTTTGAAATTCTGTATTTTTTAAATGTTTTGTTCTCTTTAAAATAAAAAAAACACAACAGTGTGCTCCTGACATATGAATATATATCTAGATCAAGAGAATAAAATTAAGAGAGCCAGGCGTGGTGGTGCACACCTGTAATCCCAGCACTTGGGAGGCTGAGGCAGGAGGATCATTGCGAATTTGAGACTGGCCTGGGCTACAAAGTGAGCTCAAGGCCAGTTTGAACTTCATAACAAGACCTTGTCTCAAAAAGACAAGAAAAAAAAGAAAGCAATATAGATAAATACAATTCAAAACACAGTGAGACACCACGTTACAGGTCCTAGGATATCTATAATCACAAGAAGACAGACAAGAACTGTGTTGGAGAGGATGTAAGGAAATCAGACCCTTCATACAGTACTGGTGGAAATCCAAAATCAAGAGGCACTTTGCCAGTTTGACAGTTCTTCAAAACGTTAAACATAAGAGTTATAATATCACCCAGCATCCCACTCCTTGGTGTCTGCCCAAGAGACATGAAAGCACAAGTCTGCAAAACAGCTTGTACGTGAATGTTCATAGCAACATTATGCATCATAGCCCAAAGTGAAACATTCAAATGTTCATCAACTCATAGGAACATAAAGAGTAATGAAGTGCTGAAATAGTCTCCAACATGGCTAAACACTAATGCGTTATGCTCAGAATAAGGAGCCAGATGTATTTGTAAGAAATGTTCAGAAGAGGCAAATTCAATACAGCCAGAAGGTAGAGGTGTGGTTGACTCGGGTTGAGCATGAGGAGTGATGGTTGATAGGTACAATGTTTCTTTGGGGCAGGGTGACAAAAATGTTGTAAAATTTTATTTTGGGGCATGGAAGTCTATAAATACACTAAAAGTGAATTACACACTTTAATGGTTGAGCTTTATGATATGTAAGCTATAAACTGTTTTTTTGTTTTAAAGACCGAATGAGATGAAAGAAACTAGAAGCAGCAAGTGTAGGCAAGTCTTCCAAAGAATTCCTTGAACCCCGAAAAGTTTTTAAGAAAATTACTAGTATACAATTGCATTTGTTGTAGCAAGGAGGGTGCTCCAGATAGGGTACAGGAGGGGGTGTCTGTATTGTTTCTCTGGGGCCAGGGATGTAGCTCAGTGGCACAAGTGCCTTCCTGGCAAGTGCAAGGTCCTGAGTTCGATTCCCAGTACAAAAAAATGAAGGTGTATTGTTTCTCTGGTCTCTAAGGGCACTATCGGCCCCATTCCCAGGCCTCTGTTCACATCAACCCTTGTGCACACTCTGCAAAGGTGCATGCTGTGCATCTTGCTTAAACTCACCAGCAGTTTGTGCTTTTGCCCTCTTTTTCTGTTCCCATTACCCTGGGGCCATCAGGCTGAAAAGTAATCAGCCTCTGTTTGTATTATTAGAGAAATAAATTCCTTTATATGTGAAGCAAGCAAGGCCACCAAGACTCTGGGGAAACAGGAGGGAGGTGCCCTGAGGCATTTTCTGCAGAGAGGGAAGAAAAGAATAAACACATCTTCTGCCAAAAATGCCTGGAACTTAAAGCATTTTCCTCAGCCCAAGGTCAGGCGCTGTGTAGACACGGACAGAGAAGCTGGGAGCTGCTGCTTCTCTCCCTTGGTGAAGAGCACGTGGCTTTGTCTCTTCTGACGTTCACCTCTGCCGATGCCACCTGCCAAGGGAGTCGGGCCCCACGGAACAAGTGTCGTTCGTCCGAGTGGCACCTGGCCAAGCTCCCAGGAACAAGGTAACTGCACAACGCCCCCAGCCGTCAGAGACATAGACTTCTGAGCCAAGGAGAAGCGGGCCCCTGGACCATACATCCACCCTAGGGAGGGAAGGAAAGCTGTGAGGTCGTTGCCGAGTGTGGGAGACCAATGAGAGACCTGTGGTTGGCGTCCATTTTGTAATATATCAGCCATCTTGAAAGCCTTCTTGAATTAAATTTCAGTTTCTATCTTAAGTTTCTGTTTCTCTGAGTTAGGCTTCTGTTTCCCGTAAGTCACGTGCTATCCGGACCTCCCTCCGTTGCTTAGTTACCCGCTGACGTCAACCTCCCACTCCCACACTGTATAAATACCCGTGCTTTCCGCCTAATAAACGAGACTTCATCAGAATCCTGTCTTGTCTCCATTTCTTGTGTCTCTTGTCCCTTTCCCAATCCCCGCTCTCCCTCTAGAGTCTCCGTTGACTACCCGC
Source organism: Dinomys branickii (assembly GCA_004027595.1). NCBI lineage: Eukaryota > Metazoa > Chordata > Mammalia > Rodentia > Dinomyidae > Dinomys > Dinomys branickii. The sequence goes on from PVLD010004414.1 coordinate 29,829, forward strand.
GGGTCGGGTCAGCCGAGGAGGACAGAATCTCCTACTCCCCTCCACCGCCACCAAGGAGCTGGAAATTCCTGGCTTTTGTCTTCCTCTTGGAATGAGACACTGACCCTAGAGACTCCTGGAAAAGTACAAACCACAGAATTAGAAGCATCATGGGAAGGGGTATCTCCAAAGTCATCTTCATTGCTGGGCCACCTCCTTGCCTTTGCTTGAGCACAGCCCTTGCCACGGCCCTCACTCTGACCCAGAGCAGCAGACATTACCAGCCAAACAGTGCTAAAACCACATAGTGACTCCCATTGTGGGATCTGAACATACTCTCTTGTCCTTTCCAGCACTCTTCACACCCCTCCTTCTGCATCTTTGAAAGTGTTGTCATGTCTTTCTTCTCATTAGTCTTCTTGCTGGCCCCAGAGTTACCCTTTATTTTCAGGCTTGTCCCTTTATCCCACTTACATCCACGAGTCTCACAAAGACAAGCCTGGGCCTTGGCTCCCTCTGAAGTATTCCGTCCGCTGTGGCAGGGGTGGGAGACACCTGCCAAGACCTCCTTGACTTTGCTTTCTGCTTCCAAGTTCTCATTCCCCACTTGGACCTAAGGACAGACCCACCCTCCCAGCCCCCTCTGGGTAACCACCTACTTGCCAAATCTCAGATCTGGCCATGGCCCATCATGAGGGCACGTGGACCACCTAGCCTACACAGAGCAACCTTGTCAAAGCTGGTTTCGAGCCCTATCTTTATTTGTATCTGGCCTGTTCTGGCCAAGTTGCTCAATATTCCCTTCAGTGACTGCATTCACCGACTGGAGTGGTTAAGAGTACAGGTATAGGATTTAAGATTAGATGATCCAGGTTCTGTCCGGTTCTGTGAGAATTTTAGAGAAATGTTTTAAGCTCTCTGAGCCACAGTTTCCACCCACAGGATTGGGAACTGTAGCTTCGTCATGATAATGTGGATAAATAAAATCATCTTCACAAAGCACTCAATATATGGGCCTGCACATTCATGTAAGGGAACATATGCCACTGCTATTTTGTTTTAAAATTATCATTCACCCGTTCATCATGTGTTTACTGAGCCTCATGCCAGGTGCTGCGATATTAGTATGACTTTTAAAGAGCAGCACCCTCCTAAATCTAGGAAGAACTAGTTCACACCGGCTTCCAGAGAACAAGGAGCTGGGGCCTATGGCCCTGGCTCTAGAGAGGAGACTAGACACAGAGCGTCAGGTGCCGGCCAGGGATGGACAAGAGTGCTGTCCATCTCCTACACGCCTTTAGCTACCCCGTGACTCCCTGGGTAAGGTGAGAACCATAGTGACGCGGTGGGTAACAGAGGGGAAGTAGGAGGGCCAGAGGGAAAAGCCCTCTTCTTCGAGCCTTTGCTGCTGTCTTTGACAGAGAGCGGCCATGCCTGTGCCCTGCAGGAGGGTGATGTCCTCTGGGGAGGCCTTGTTCAATCCATCTGGACTGTTCCGGAAGTAGGAAGGGAGGCGGGGGTGGGGAGGTGACAGGAATGTTCTCCTGGCCTGCTGCTCAGTGCTGCGAATATGCCGAGAGGAGGGCCTCTGGACATCAAAGGTTCCTTTTGTCCCCTTCGGAGTGGCAGGGCAGCCAGGCTGCTGGCGATGACTCAGGCCTGGCCCTGACGTCACCCACGCCCGGCCACTGGCCTCGCTCTGCAGCCAGGAAACCGGCTGGGGAGTGGCACTCGCAGCTGCAGCGAATCTCAAAATAAGGAGGGCCACAGCCTTTCTCCTCCTTTCCGCCTCCTCACAGCACACCTTTCTTTCCTTTTCTTCTTCTTTTTATCTTTTTTAAAGCCTCATGGAAGGTTTTGCTTGTAGATCAACTTTCCAGTGCAGGAAGTCAGAATGAGTGACATCATCAGAAAAATATGTGGAGCTGATCTCGACAAAGAGTGAAGAACCCAGAGCGAGAAAGCCGCTGTGACTCCTGAGCCCAGGGAGTTGGCAGCGTCTGGGCTTCAGAGGAGCGGCTCATCCGAGTAAGTGACGACCCACCTCGGGCCCCTTCACTCCTCACTCAGTGCCCTTCCCGTGGGCGCCATTTTGTTCCCTGACACCTGAGGCCTGGCAGGCCCCAGCCTAGGGGGGAGTGGGGAGTGCTTGGGAGACCTGGGAATACAGCCTGAAAGCGACCCGAGCTCTCTCTTCTCCGCAGAACCAGACAAGAACACGCACGCACACATGCACGCACGCACGCACGCACAACACCGCACCACGACACTCAGGCCGAAACTCTGACGGAAAATGGCCCCGTGGTGCCTTCCCTGTGTCTTCTATCTTTTCCCACCCCTGTGTTTCAGGCTGCCAGAATGTTTGCTCGGAGTTCTGGACTGTTTCCTTCCTGGATCTATATCAAGTGATCAGATATAAAAATAAATCCTGTTCTAGGCAAATATGTACCCTGTGCCATCAAATGGTAGTTTCACATTTAATCTGGTAAAAGATGGCAACCCTTGTCAAGAAAACGTATACAATCCTTCTGCCTTCACAGGGCAGGGTTCTGGTCATTCTGGTGTATGCATCTTCTTTATGTTATCACTGAAGAGAGAAGCTGTTTTCATTCCTACTTGTGCCACTGCATCTGGGACGATACTAAACACAAAGATGCATTATAATACGTCTGTTTTAACTTCGCCTAAAACTCCTAAGCCTTTGCACAGCCTATAATTTACACTTTCTGGAAGTTCTTACACAAGAACTTTAAGTTTCCACTAAGGAAAATATTAACAGTACATAGGAAGTGAAGAACAAACAGAGAAATCATACCCCGATTTTCGTGGCTTCTGAATTTATCCCCTGAATCAGCATCTACTCTTTGTACAAATTACTTAGTGGAGTATAAATTCAATAGTAAAATGACTGGGGATATGTTTTTAAATGAGTATTCTTACTGGAAAACGCTAGCAAATTCCTTCATGAACTAATATCCTTTTAAATTAACTATCAGATTCTAATATCTGTTTTGCATGCCTTTACTATTTTTTTTGTTTTAATAGATCACATTGTCTTGAAGTGAGGCTCTGCCATAAAACTACTCTTCGGCAAGATCTAAGTGCTGTGATCACTGATTTGGTGAGTGTTTTTTTGGCCCTAATGACTACTTAAATTTAAGTCTACTAATTCTACTTTTTTGTTTTAGAGTAAGATTTAAAGAAAAGGTAAAAGGGCATAGAAACTTCTGCAGAAAACAGTAACAGTTGAGCCAAAGAGGATAAATCTTATGATAGACTAATAGCTATAGAGACCCCAAAATGTCTAAGGCCTCAAACACAGGAGGAGTTTATTTCTAGCTCATGTAACATGGCAAGTCACTGGGTGCTATCTATTCAGAACATTTTCAGATTCCGGGTTGGGCTGTGGCTCAGTGGGGGTGTGTTTGCCTGGCATGCACGAGGTCCTGGGTTGCATCTTTATCACAGCAAAACAAAACCAACTCAGATTTATAAGTTCAGAGTCTCTACCTTCTGCAGCATTGGTTTTTGAAGTTGCCGGGCGTTATCTTCATTCCTCAGTGGAAGAAAATAGTGTGAAAAAGTGCGCGTGGGATATTTTGCGGACCAAGACTAGAAGTGGTGTACATCATTTCTCATGTTCTATTGGGTAAAACTCAGTCACATGACCACTACTAACCACGGAGGTATCTGGAAAATGTGGTCCCTGATGGGGCAGTGCTTCCACAGAAGAGGTGATTCTCTCTGCTAATGAACATGGAGCTGCTCAAGGGTAAGGTTGCAGAATGGAACAGTGGGAGAAATGGAAAATTATCAGATGCTCCCTAAATGACACTCTTAGGGTAACATCTTGTCCCATGTGGGCAAGAAGCAGTGGCAATTTCTCAAAATGCATATGACTGTTCTCACCCTAAGAGTATCAAGTATCACCACACTGCAAGTGGCCAGTGAAACAGGAAGGGTATTCTTACCTTTATTTTCATTCCACAGTCTTGCTCTGTTTTGTATCTAAACACGCAAGTTGGGATTGTTCGATGGAATTCTGTTCCTTCAACTACAAGCTGCAGTAATCTATAAGAAAGTTCATGATTTCCTTAGATCATGGACCTCTCTGTTTCTCCGGGCTTTAGGAGATTATCCTTATATCTTTGCTCCGGGTCTTTGAACATTTAATCCCCAGGGGAAAATCTTGAACCAAGGAGAGACCTTCAAGCCAAGTTATTCAAGAAATACTTAAAAGTAGACTTTAAAGCGAGGCACGGAGACCCATACCTATGATCCCAGCACTCAGCAGACTTGGGAAGGAGGATGGCCAAGAGTTCAAGGCCAGCCTGAACTACATAGCAAGACCCTTTCTCAACAACAACAGCAAAACAATAGACTAAAAAAACCTCAAGGTAGAGATATTAATGCTACTGCAAAGGATTTCATATATAATTCATTTTCTCTTTAGGAAAATTTCAAAATATTTACTGAAATAATGAAAGAAATTTGTAGGTCCTATTTAAAGAGCCCTTAACTCATTTATATTTTATGTAGACTTTTACACATTGTTTATCTTGGTACAGTTGGCCCCTCCCTGGTAAATTCCAGAGAAACTGTAGTGGTGCCTTATGATGCCTATAATTTAAAGGCCTCCAAGAAAAATGGGCTGGAGTCTTTGAGCAGCCTGGTACCTACCTCCCTGGCTTTGTTGCTGATATCTGGCTAAGCGCTCTGGTTTCTGATTAAATGTTGCCGCTGGACTTTACATTTCTGGCACTCACATCCAAACCCTGAAGAGAATGTATTGTCCATTGTGTGGGAGGCAGTTACTGGCCAATTTGACAGCCTCTCAGACTTCTGATGCAAGAGCCTGTTACGTGGCCTTCTCTCCCACTGCTTCTGCCTAACCTCCGCTCAAGCTCCACAGCAGCATGGACTGAAGAAGAGTGGGACAGAATCACAGGTTGATTTTTTTGAAAAAATACTTCTACCTCTGAAAATCCATTTTCCTGCTTTATTGGGGACTGAAATTATCTACTAAGCTGGGAGCTGGATGGGCTGGTGGGTGAACACAAAGATAAAACCAAGCGGAATGGAGGAAACAGCGCCCGCCAAAAGAAGGTAGCCAAAAGCCGGAGGTTTCAAAAGCTGGAGCCAAATGGGGCTGCCCTATGGCTGGAAATCCCAGGCTAACAGTGTTTGCCCCAGAAGGCCACAGTCAAGGAGGAAAAATGTCAAGGTCTATTCATTCTGGAAACTGTCTATCACCACTTCTTAGTTTTACCGGCCATCTGGTGTGACTCATGGATGCATACAATTTGCTGGAATTAACACATGCAGGTGGGCATTGACCTCTTGACTTCTGATTGCTGCCTGCCTAGCATGCAGGGAGAGGTGTGTGATCGCCAAAGTGAATAACCAGAATTTCACTGCAGTCAACACGTAGCATTTAAAGGAAAGCCACAGGTCCTTGTGACCACTCTTTCGTGTCAGTCCTCACAGACAACTCCAGCAAAGCTGGATCATGTACAAATACACATTTTATAAAGGTTTTTATTTGACTTTAAAAAAAGCATCAAGGTAGATCTCATGGAGCATTTCTTCTGCTTGATTCCCCTTCATTTCTATTATGTTGTTTTTTCAGTTTTAGCTGCACATGAGTTACATAATTCAAATTTGGGAGCCCAGTGTCTGCAGGGTTGGCGTCATCTGAAGTGCTTAGTGGCCATGACCCGCACACAGCAGACACCAGTGAACACAGCAGCCTCACAGAGCAGCACATGGCCCATTTGTTACTCACACCCCAGAGGTTTTCTAGCTGTCAGGGCACAGAAACACTAGCTAGCACCCTTCCCCTGGGTCAGGGTTATAAATGCTCTGTTACTCCCTTCAGAGGATTTTGCAATAAGCCCACGTCATATTCACCAAAGCTAAGAATTCATAGTAATAAGGCTTTGTAATTTCTCACACTGAAATCCCCTCATTTCGTGTCAAGAACCAACTTGGAAAACACCACACTGAAAACTTCGGGGTTTTGTTTTTAATTCAAGAAGCCTTTGGTTTTCATCAGAACTTTAAAACTTCTTCCTTTCTGCAAAATGGTGTTTTTAAAGAATAGAATGCTGAGACTCTGTCAGAATAAGTAAGGTCTTACGTGCAAAATGGTATGGGCCTCTTAGAAAACTACCTGACAATGTGCTGATGCAAATAATTGCCTTACTTACAGTCAGTGTTTGTCTTTTGGCTTTGGTGCTGCCATGAAGTATCAGTGTTTTGAAAGAAAATACATTTTGTCTTTCTAAATTGACTTTTCCTCTGCGACCCGTAGCACCACTCCTAACCACCCAAAGCATGCAGTGCAAAGGTTTTGATGCTGTTCAGAAAGGTTGGACGCTAGGTCACTGGCCTAACTGTGAGGCTTCTGATCTCATTCAGAGAGATTTTTCACCTGGGAGTCACTGAAATCTTTGTAGGAGAATGGATGAGTCACCTCTCTGCTAAAAGATGATTCGTAAAATTTGAAGGGGGCTCCCAGAGCTCTGAGACAAGGCAGCATGGAAACCGCTCTGTGGAGATGTTGACCTTGGGTGGTGCCTCCCAAGCCAGAGAGGACTCTTCATCTTTGTTTGAAAGCCATCATCCATGAATGCAGTCTGCTTTGTGTGGTAAGGGAATGCCCATCCATGTCCCAAAACCTACAGTCTAGCCTCCTAAAGTGTCACAGGGAGGTGGCATCTAGCGAACATGACTTTCTCATTGACCTAAATTCCTTGGCATCAGCTCTATCAAGGTACCTTGCTAAAGAAGTAGTTTAAGATTTATTCTGGAGATAGGAGTCAGTCTGTCTGTTATCTGTGTCACCTGCCAGCAGATGGGCCATTGCTGGGCTGGGATGTTTTGGTTTGTTTTGGTTTTGGTTTTGGTTTTGGTTTTGTTTGAAGGCAGAATCTCACTAAGATGTCACTATGTAGTTCAGGCTGACTTTGGACTCGCTACGTAGGCCAGGCTGGCCTCAAATTCACAGCAATCCACCTGCCCGGGCTGGGTTTTTAAGGTACCTCTCTTCCTTGTTGCTTTCTCTGTATGTAAGACAGTATTTTCTTTCTTTCCTTCTTTCTTTCCTTCTTTCTTTCTTTCTTTCTCTCTTTCTCTCTTTCTCTCTTTCTCTCTCTCTCTCTCTCTCTCTCTCTCTCTCTCTCTCTTTTTCTCTTTCTCTTTCTTTCTTTCCTCTTTTCCTCCTTCCTTTCTTCTTTCCTTTTTGTGGCACTGGGGATTAAACCCAAGGCCTTTGCACTTAGCTCTCTCCCCAGTCATTTTTTAGTTTTTATTTCAAGTCAAGATCTCACCAACTTGTCCATGCTGGGTTTGAACTTGTGATCCTCCTGTCTTTGCATCGCAGTGTGCTGGGATCATAGGCATGCATCACCAGACCTGGTTTTTTTCTTCTTTTAAAAATTACTGAGATGATATTTATATGGTTGTCTGCCACCTCCCCGACTTTATGGCTTTTGGGCAGTTGTTTGTTTGTTTGAGACAGGGTCTCTCTGTGTAGTGCAGGCTGGCCTTGAATTCTCCTACGTAGCCCAGGTTGGCCTTGAATTCATGTTGATCCTCCTGTCTTGGCCTTCTGAGTGCTGGGATTGCATTGTGCACCACCATGCTTGGTCAGCATTATGTTCTAAACATATTTGCAGTCACTAAGTACTCTTTGAAAACAATCTTTTTGTCTTTTTGAGACAGTGTTTCAGTATGGAGTTCAGGCTGGCCTTGAACTCACTTTGTAGCCCAGGCTGGCCTCAAATTTGCAGCAATCCTTTTGCCTCAGACTCCTGAGTACTGGGATTACAAGCATGTATACCACACCCAGCCAAAAACATAATCATTAACAGCTGTGTTTAATGGCTATGTATACATGGCTTATCTTAATTTATCCCCTCTTTTTGGATGAGCATTTTGATTGTCTTTAGTGTCCCACTACAATAGAACTGTAAATGTTCTTGTAAATGAATCTTTGTGAACATCTGAGGGAAAATTCCTAGAAATTGGAGCACGTGGTCAAGTCACCTGTTTTTATAGTTCCTAAGGCAAACACTGATTAGAACAAAAGGAAACTGCACCAGTCTGTTTTCTTAGCCTGTTTTGTTGCTGTAAGAAAATACCTGAAGCAGGGAACTTGATACAGAGAAAAAGATTTATATAGGTCACAGGGCTGAAAGCTCGAAAGCATGCTGACATCGTGACTCTTTCGGGGGCCTCAGGATAATCTGCATCACTGTGACTAGAGCACAGAGGTACAGGACTGAGAAGCAGTTCACACAAAACAAGGATTCAGAGGAGGGGCCAGGCTCTCCTGTAACAACCATTCCCACAGGAACTAATCCCATCCCACGCAGCCTGTCTGAGTCCCTACTGAGGGTGGCACCCCTGTGACCTAATTATCTTCCTCTAGCACCATCTCTTAAAGGCGCCACTGCCTTAGCAAGCCTCCTGCACAAGAAGCTTTAGTGGACAAACTATATCCAAACCATAGGCCTATATCTAAACTAAAACCCAACTTAAAGCCCCTTTTTGGCTTCTGAATTTTTTTTCCCCTTGGGATAGTACAGTAAAAAATTGCTAGCTGGGGAATCAGGAGACTTTGCTATAAATATGAGATCGCTGAAGCCAGCCAGCATGGTTCATTTACCGCCTGGTGATCACCCAGAGATTTAGTGGCAGAGGTTGAATTAGGCAGAAGCTCAGAGACACCCAGTCTCTGCTTAGCCAACAAAAGGAACCAACAAGAAGACAAACTCCTGAGGCAACCAGGGAACTGTTACCCACCTTCCGATAGGCAGGGCCATATCTCAGAACATGTGTGTATGCAGCACAGACCCTGCAAGAGACCAGGTGCCCACCAGGATCATGCAGGGTGGCCAGGTCACTGTGTGCCCTGAGCCCGGAGCTGGCAGCACTGAAGCTCGATGCAGGAGGACAAAGCAGCTGTCCAGAGAGCATCCACAAGGTCCATCCACAAGAGCTGAGCAGGTGGTGGTGCTGGGGTCAGAACCAGGATAGCTGAGCAAGGTCAGGGCAAAGGCAGACTGAAATATGTGGGTGAATCTCATATATGAAGGCAGGCAGAGTTTAAAACAAGACCAAGCAAAAGCTACAGAGGAGCTGTGGTGGCTTCACAGGTGCCTCTGTGTGTGTGTGTGTGTGTGTGTGTGTGTGTGTGTGTGTGTGTGTGAGAGAGAGAGAGAGACTGAGGATTGAACCCAGTACTTTCACACCAGCCTTTTTTTTTTTTTTTGAGATAAAGTCTCATTAATTTGCTTGGGTGGGACTCAACCCGGTGACCCTCCTGCGTCCGGCTCCCTTAGTGCTGACATTACATGCACGACCACACCAGGTACTGGCCTTTTTAAATCTGAAAAGACTGGGTGCCTTTGACTGGGAAGCAGTAAGAGCAAAGGGCCAGAGAGCAGACCCTGAGAATGGAAATTTAGAAAATAATAGAAAACAATCATAGCAGAAAACCTAGTGAACAAACAACCAATTCTGGAAAATTCTCACCTTTTTAGAGGACGCTTAACTCTCCCTGCTACCTGTGTAACACAGCTGAAGCCATTAGGCCACGCCTACAGTCACCTCACGGTACCTGACCGCCTGTGCTTCCTCTAGCTCGCTGCTCAGCTGCCGGAAGGCCACTGTCACATCCTCTGACTTTCAACTTCTGCCTCCTCAAACTGCTGGGCTCCTTATGGTGCCCAGTTTACATCCGGGTCCTATAGGTTTCCTCCATGTCAGTCTTCTGAGGTGATAGTAGATGAAGTCCTAGAATGAGAACCCAAGAAGCAGCTCAACTCCACCTGTTCTCCATCATGCTTAGATACCAGCAAACTTGCCTGTGGTCACTGAGCTTCACCACCTCTGTGCACACCTGCTTAATCTCACAGCTGCTCCCCATAGGATGGCTCCTACCCTGATTCTTACACGCTCATGGCCCAAACTTGAGGATCCAAGGTCGTGATGAACATAGATCCTGGCCACCTCTGTAATGTCCCTTGAATCAGAGCTATAACTGATGAAAGTAGCCTTCTAAGAATGGCTGGGACAGTTTGAGCCATCACTGTTTGCCCTAGGCAAGGCCCAGGTGCCTGTTGTCCTGCACAACTTCCATGGCTCAGGCACCTCCTAGAGCTCTGATTGCTTGTGAGACCTGGATCTCTGGGCCAGGAAATCTATACAGTGGTGACAGCAGGGCCTCCAGATCTAATGGCTGGGAGATAGAAATAAGTTTTGTGACATCTAGCCAAGGTGGTCCTATCCTGCTGGAAGATCTTGGGTGGTCACAGAGCAGGAAGTACAAGGGCAAAATGTGTTCAGTGGGTCCTATGGCGTGGTAAGTGCCACTGATAGTCCCACGCTTACCTGTCTATGCCGACTCTCCTCACACTACACAGTGACTACCTTTGGGGTAAAAGTCTTTATATAATCTCCAACCAAAGCAGCAAGAGAGCCCTGGCCCAGGCAAATCCTGTTCCTCCCTGAGGTTTCATGTCGGCTCCACCCATCATGGGAGTGTGTGCCGCTGCTACCAAGTCTGCCTGCTTGGCCAACAGGCATTGCCTCAGAGACTTAGTGTCCCCAGACGGTGACGATCACCTCCCACTACAGCCAGGAGCAACTATTTAGGAAAACCTGAAGGGTCACCCCATAACCAGAGAGGCTACCACATTTCCTATCATCTGAATTCCAGAGAGCCCAAACCACTGTCTGGTCAGCTACCAGGCAAGGTGAAACAGTGAGAGATACCTGGACCACTGCACCCTGGATCTGAAGACCCCACACTATACTGCCAACTTGATTCTGAACCATCAAAAGGAGACCACTACACATCTATTAAAATGGCTCAAAGTAAAAATATGAATGTTACTGAACGTTGGCAAGGATGTTAAAAAAAATAACCTGCACCTCCCATGCACTGCTCATGGGAATGTAAAATGCTACAGCCACTCTTTTAAGCAGTGTGACTGTTTCTTATAAAGTCAAACGTATTCTTACCATACTATGCAGCAGCCCCACTCATGGGCAGTTCTACAAATTTATGTTCCCATAATAACCTGCACACAGGTGCTCCTAGCAGCTTTGTTTGTAACATCTGAACTAGCCAAAGGTCCTTCAGTAAGTGAACAGATAACAAACTTTGGTTACATCCACACCTGGAATACTAGCTGGAAGGATTCACAGCGGCACTACACCGGGTGAAAGAAAGCCAATTTCAGAGGGTTCATACTGCATGGGATATTTTCAAAATGACCAAAATACAGTAATAGAGAACAGATTGGTGATTGCCAAGGGTCAGGGTCAGGGAAAGAGTGTGACCTTAAAGGGGTGACACCCTTCCCCTGTGAATTTGTCCTGTGAAATAGTTTTGTATTCTGACTGTGCTCATGTATCTCCAATCTGTAGACGTAAAACCATTCCATAGAACTGTAGAGACACACACAGAGTGCCTGTGAAAACCACTGAAATCAGAGAAGGCCAGTACCTGAGTTCATAATTGTGCTAATGTTCACTGCTTGGGTTAAGCAATGAGCAAAGTTTGTACGACACCACTGAGGAAAGCTGCATAAAGTGCACTTACTACACCATTTTTGTGATCTCTTATGAATCTGTTTTATAAAAATATTAAAAGCAACATTTCAAAAGTTTTGAAAATTTTTAAAAATAAATATTTTTTTTAAAATGGAGGGTGTTCTCCACCGTCAGGGAAGCAAATCCTACTGTTTACTTTGCTGCCTTCTAATTTGTGGTTAAGCTTCTACAGCATCCTGGTGACTTTGGCCTCACCCTCTGCTGTTCCAAAGCAGCTAACCTCTGAGGGAATCAGAGCTCGGGCACTGCAGCACTGCGTGTGAATGTGCCTGCTGTCTCCTCTGGCAACTGTAACTTCAAAGCAAGGTAAAGACCCTGAGATCTAAGAAATGGTCTCACGGTGAAAATCGAGGACAAATCGGCCCTCTTGCCCCTGCGTGGTAATTTCGTTTCTGGAATGGCTCTTTGTCTGCTGTGTTCTTCACACAGATCATTCTCTTCACCTTTGCCAAGTGGCCCCGCCTTTAATGGAGGGAGATTAACCCTTCTTTGCCCCCTCTCAATCTCGTTCATTGGAAGGCTTTCTTTTAACAGCACAGCTGAATGCTAGAGATGCCTGCCTTCCCTTTGAGGCGTCTGCTCCTCTGTCAAACACCTTCTTACCAGGCTTGGCCTGAACTACCTGGGTTTCCGGTAGGGACTTGTACAAGGCCATGGGCATATCAGTCAAGGGAGACTCAACATTCACCGTCTCCAGAGCCCTGTCTTTATGTAACTGTTTCCTCTACTCTCTGCAGCAAGGTCCCTGGCATCACCTGAGAGAAGGGCTGAAGATCTGTGACATCCTGTCCGGATGTGACAACAGTCACACACAAACTACTTTTCCCCCCAGAACTGGCCTCAGCCCCCAATTTCCTGCTATGCTTTATTTGAGGGGATTCATTTTAAGAGACTGTGCTGAGAAGGACAGAGATCATTTCTACAGCCCCGCAGTGAGTTGACCATCAGGACAGTGTGCTAGAAAGGTGAGAGGGGCCAGGCATGGCAATGCACGCGTGTAATCCCAGCACTCGGGAGGCTGAGACAGGAGGATCACTGTGAGTTCGAGGCCAGCCTGGGCTACAAAGTGAGCTCAAGGCCAGCCTAAACTGTATAGTGAGACCCTATCTCAAAAAGACCAAAAAGAAAGAAAGGTGAGAAGCTGAATTATTGAGTTTTCATACATGCTGGTAAATCTCTTAGGTTTGCACCTTTTGGTTTCAAAACTGTACTGAACAGTGGAAAACGAAACTTGCAACTTATTTTTAGATGTTCATACTAAGTCATGAGGTGTTTCTTTGCAAACCAAACCGAACACAGGCAACATTAGCTGGCTAAACTTAGTCCGACTGTCTTAATATAGTGATCAAACCTTGTTCCCTGAAACTTCTCAAGTGACACTGGTCCCAAGTGATGTTTGGCCAATATTTACTATTTTGCTTAAAATTATTTTTAGTTGATTTTTTAAAAAAATTATGTGTATTATAATATTTTATTCTGAGCAGAGTTAGGAAATATATTGTAAACCTGGTAAGCTGGTATCTATTCACATTCATTCAATCTATAAGTAACAATTAAGTACCTGAGCGAAAGTTCAGAATTTTTTAAAAACTTGAGCCAGTGTATGGAGTTTTAAAGAGAATACCAGAAATTTAGGCATATCACCTCTATCCTGATTGCTGAGGTCTTTGAGTGCAACCCTTACTGTCTCTGAACCTGGCTTTCTTCTCCCTCAAAGAAAGCATGCAGATGGCATTCGCTAAAGCATCATCGCCATCCCATAATTTCGTGATGCGCACTCTGCTACCAAGGGCCCAGAAAAATGCCGAGGCCCATTTGGGAGGCAGTAGCAGTGTTATTGGACCACTCTTATTTCTATCACCCCTGTCCTATTCCAGGGAGGGCAGGTTTACACAAAGCACCGTGGTCTGCTTGCTACCAACCGGGGCTCCCTTACTAAACCAATAATGGCTGCCAGGCTACCACAAAGCAAGTTCTCCTGTTTCAGGGAGTAATTTCTTGACTCAGAGCTCAAGACACCATTCATAGAGGTAGCAGTAGAGAAAGGCCTGCCATGATTGGAGGCAGCAGTCAAGAGCAGACCCTAGTGAGCCACTCCATTGCATGAGGCAAAGCTCCAGCACCATGGATAACACAATCCACCAGGAAGCAAAGGTGGCTAATTCAACACAACCAAAACTTATTGTGCTTTTCTGTTTAGTCCAAAAGAAATGAAGACTCACGGAGGTTTGTTAGCTGCTCTGGCTGAGAAGAGGTGCATGGTTACAGCTTTTTTCAGCCACAGGATAATTTGTCTGAGTGGAGAGAGAGCAAATAAATTTGTTCCTGAGTTGAGTCTGGGAATATTTGCTGCCCAGGGTGGAGAAAGATACGAGGAGAGAGTATGCTCGCAAATAAGGTATATGTTATTGAACCATAAAAGTTCTTCTGCGGGTTGGGGCTATAGCTCAGCGGCATAGCACTTGCCTGGCAAGTGCAAGTCATGAGTTTGATTTCCAGTACCAAAATAAATGAATGAATGAATGAATGACTTCTTCCTTGGGAGGCTGAGGCAAGAGGATCACCATGAGTTTGAGGCCAACCTGGTCTACATAGTGACTTGAAGACCAGCCTGAACTACATACTGAACCTCTGTCTCAAAAACACAAAGGCAAAACAACAAAAAAAGAATTCTTCCTTTGCCTTCACTTACATTCCCACCTTCCCTTTTCAACCCAGTTGCCAGTCCCTCCAGAAAAAAATAATCTCAGCTTTCCTGCTAAATATGTATTTTGCCAACCCAGGTCTAGAAAACTCCGTGGTTTTACTTGTTCTCAATTTGGTGCATGGTAGCCATGAGTGCAGCAGAAGAGCATGTGAGTGGGAGTATGGGCCTGCTCTTGGTCCCCAAGGCCACTCCAGCTCATGTCTGATGCTGTATTTCAGGTACACTGAGAAAGGAAACCAGGAACTACAGTACTGGGTTTCTCAAGCCGAAACAGCGACATCCATAATGGAGGTGATAACCTGTTGAGGATGTTCTCATAGGAGGACCTGAATGAATTAGGCTTGGTAGATGTCAACCACAGCCTCCCTTGCAGTCTGTCATCGGTCATTTTTCCTTTGTTGAAAACCACGTGGTTCATGTTTCCTTCTTCCAGCTTACTGAGGCTCTGGGTGGAAGTAAGACTAGTGATGTATAAGAACTGGAGAAGGCTTCCTGCAGTAGAAACTCCTCAAGCATGTCTGTTCACCCAGCTCTTCATTCTACTGCCCCTTTAGTACTGGACCAAATAATCCCAGGCAGGGTGGAGCTGATTAGAAAATCCCCTTTAAGAGCCACCTGGCTGACATGTAAAATAACTGCTAATAAAGGGAGATAGTCAAGTAGCCACGGACACTGCAGGTGGGGTACTTGGAGTCTGACTGTTATCCCACCCAGCCTCGCAACCAGTCTGCACTGGCTGGCCTCAAATGCATGGTGAATTCTCCTGCCTCTGCCTCTGGGGAACTGGAATCGTAGGCATGCACCTTTACACCAGGCTTAAGGATGTGAGCTTGGGCAAGGCATCCAATCTCTCAGCTTCAGTTACCTCGTCTGTGACTTGGATTATATAGAAATGGAAGATTTTTCCATTTATTTTGCCTCTTAACATATTTCCTAGTTATGACAAATTGCCCTCCAAAATCAATGCTGTGCTTCCTACCTTTAACTTCCCAAGGAGGCCTAGCTGATTCCTCCTCTTTTATTCTGTCTTTTCCTCCTGCGTGGCCTTGCCTGTCTTTCTCCATTTGGTGGCATCCTAGGTACCCACAATTCCCAGTGCTTGGGAGTAGAGGATCATTTGTATAAACAGTCAGTGGTAATCATGGCGCCAAGGAGCTACGGTCCCCTGTACTAGACATCTACACAAATGGATGATTACTGATGTTAGGGGTGGAGTGTAGATCAGGAGGATGTCTTGTTATTTTAGATTGAGACTTTGCAATCAATTCTACTCAGATTTGAATATCAGCTCTGCTGTTTACCATGTGACTGACAATCTTTATTAGTCCCTCACCTAAAAATCATTATAATTAATACCTACCTTGTAGGATTATTGGGTTAGAATTTTTGAAAGATTGAGTGTGTAGTAGGTTCTCCATAAATAAGAGCTATTACAGATGTTCAACTTTGGTCGAGATAAAAAGGAAAAGTTTCAGCCCAGATCTCTAGCCGTTCAAAGCAGGATTAAACTTTCCCAGGAATGCTGGCTACAATATCGTCCAAAGTCAATTTTAGTCACTGATAAATTAAGTCATCATATTATTTTTCAAGACATTTGGACAGATATAATCAACATCATAAAAATATTCTAAGCTTTTTAAATTCTAAGAATTTAAACAAAAGTATCATATTTGGTGGGATGTTTAAAAATTTTTAATTATAATAACCTAATCTGATAAAAAAATTTGCCTGTAAATGTTGACCATCTATATAGGTGTAAAAGGAAGCCAGCTATAATTTTGAATGCAGTAAATAGCATAAAGAAATATATAGACCAATCTAAATGTTTATAAACCAAAGACTCCTCCAGGACTCAGTGCTCTGGCTTTATTTTTTTAAAATGTAGAGCACCAAGCTTTGTTCATACTTGAATTATATACTTTGCATAAGCCATGCAATTTAATTTTAACCCACAGGACTGGAGATAAAATTAGCTCAGACTGCAGAGCAAGGAGGCCGTGAGCAAGTGAGAACGTTAATCAAAGTGAAAGACTCGCCCTCACTGCTCGCTAGCTGTCACCTAGCTTGCTCTTGCTGGATGCTTTTGGGTATCTTGTGTTTGACTAGTCAAAATGGCAGAAA
Source organism: Dinomys branickii (assembly GCA_004027595.1). Lineage (NCBI taxonomy): Eukaryota > Metazoa > Chordata > Mammalia > Rodentia > Dinomyidae > Dinomys > Dinomys branickii. The sequence goes on from PVLD010004414.1 coordinate 46,261, forward strand.
CAGGCTAAAATTTCCGTTGTGGAACATGGATTTGTCTTTTAAGTTGATATCCTTATCTATGCCTTGAGGAAGTTAATGAGGAGCCCACAATTTTTAAACATCATGAGTGAGGGCCTGTCTTCGCCACTTGTAATCATGACAAAGTTTATGTAATTCAGGCCCGAGTATTGTTTTTCCCAAATACAAAAGAGAATTTTCTAGCTGAGAACACCTGCCTAAACAAGCTCACCCCTTCACATATTTCCAGCTATAGTTCATATTTGTTTAACCCAAACAGGTTTGGCTGAATGGCTTTTCAGTTCATTTTGATGGGAGGTGGACAAAGAGCCTTGTGGGCAGGTTTGGACACCATTCGCTCTGGCACCTGGTTTATTGGTACCAGTAGGGGCTCTGAACACATCCATCGTCCTCCTCTATGTAACACTATTCGGCCATCTCCAGGGAGCCTGATAAGGATTACTGTTCCTGTCACCGTCATTTATTATCCCAGAGAGAGGAGGCAGTGACTCAGTTCTCTGCGGTCAGAGATGATTCCATATTATATATATTTAGCCTGCATAATAATAATTGGTGAATGTTTAACATGAATGTCTAGCTTTCAGATGTCACCAGTGGGGAACTGCTTAACTGACAGTGAATATCAATTTGCCTCAACTTTCTCCAACCCCACTTGAAGGACTGTGCTTTATAGATGACCGTCTATTAAATGGGTGCCTTATAACTCAGCGTGATAGTCTCTAATTCCTGGCCCCCATGATAAAAGAGGAACTGGCCTAAGGACACTCCATTCTAATTTTCTGTCACTGTCAGTGTTAACCAGAGCTCATAGAGCAGTGATGTGGGGGTGGGGAAGATGGCTCCACCATTGGTGTTAGACCAGGAGCTACTGCTTTCTTTAGAGCTCCATGTATTTCTGAGTAGTTGTGAAGGAGAGATGTGCTCCAAGGAGAAGAGGGCTTGCTATGGACCAGGTGGGACCTGTCATCTGGACAACCCGACTCAGTGACGGCAGTGTACAGGTTAGAGGTGGGCAGGGTACTTTCTACACAAAAAATCACTTCTGTTCTGTGAAAGGAGATGAAATGTGGGCTACAGACAAAAGACCCAGTTGGGAACCCTAGTACATATGTTAAGATGTTCAAATACATCTTCTCCCTTAAATGTTTTTCCAGGAACTTAAATGTTTTGCTAACCTGATTATTTCCAGCCATTTTCTAGAAGACAGAACCGCTAGAAAACTAACAACCCCAGAACATACTAATTCATTTTTGCCTGTGTTAAAATTAATTACCATTAGCATAGTCAGTGATGCGATAGGTAATTAAAGACTTTGGGAGGGAGAAGACAAAAAAATGTAAATGTTTTATACTTAAAATCAATCTCATAGCATTTTATAAAAATGTTGGCTTATATCCAGAATCTAAGGGTGGGGGTGGGTATGATTTCTTTGTAGCTACAGAAATAGAATAGACAGGGCCTCTATTTCCTTAAAATGAGTAACTTCTTGTTTTATAAAGCATAGTAAATGAAATGCTTTTCTGGCTTGTACCTGCCAGTAGTATCTGGAAAATATTTTTCTAGCAAGCTACACTGTTTTCTTCTTTGGGAACGTAGTGGCACTGGTTTTGTAGCAAAATAGTATTTGCTTATTAGGCATTTCTTTAAAATCCTGAATAAGCAGCCCTTTCAATAGTTCTTGTTCCACATGTTAAACATTTCATTGCAATCCGAGCTTCAATTTTGTGTGTGTGTGTGTGTGTGTGTGTGTGTGTGTGTGTGTGTGACGATAGGAATGAAATGGGGTGTGACAAGAATCCTTAAAGGTTTTTCTTTCTTAAAGGCTTTTTTTTTATTTAAAAAATTAATTCTCCACAATTATGTATTGGAGTCTGCAGAAAGTGATTCCTGTTTAGTACATACAGCCAAGCTAGATGCCATCAATCTTGGGCAGCGGGGGTAGGGAAATGGTATTGAAGAAGACATGAAATTTGGTGTTTGAGTCGATGAGATTTAATTTTCGGGAAACATTTCACTCATAAAACGGATAGCAACCCGGTGTCAGACCTGACCTCCCGATGTCAATGTCATCATGCAAGCGTAGCTAAAATAAGCCTCAAATTAAAACAAAGAAACATTGCCTCCCAGCACAACACAATTTCTTCTCCTACAGTATGTACTGTCTTTATAGCCTTTTGGCTGGTCCTATAAATGGCTTGTTACCTTTAAATTTAACCTTTGAAGGGGGAGGGAGAAGAAAACTCATTTTGCATTTTCCACGTTCCGAACCCATACAGTATGCTGCTTTAAACCTGAGTATTATTTAGGTCAGTAGCCTAAAGATAGCTTTTATTGTTCGTGACAGTCAGCAATGCATCCAAAGGAACTCAGCATCAATCTATTTTTCTGCACTAATATTCTGCTTCTAATTTAAGAAAATTCATTCACAATCTTAATACGATTCGGTCTGAGGCGGTATCTGCATTCTCTACTGCAGATACATTTAGCAGGGTACATTTACACTGCTTGTGGTTAAAGGTTATAGAACGGATACAGACAGCTGAGCATGCATTCTTCTACAAGGCTGCCGGCACCATTTAGGATTTTGAAAAATAATCTAGAAACACTATACCCTTTATCAGAGGTTTTTTTTTTTTTTTTGCAACAGCTAACAGTCTTGATTTTTATTGTTAGCAATTCTATGAAATTAACAGTCTATAAAAATGCATCCCGGACCAGATACATACTGTACTGAAAGCTTTCTTCAAGAAGAGGATATGACAGTATTCACTCCAGCTTATTTTCTTCCTTAGCAAAAGGACTGAGTCACAGAAGCAGGAGGACACGTTCACTGTGCAGCAGCAGCTCTGCTCAAGTGTGTGGAATGCCTTCTACTGTCTGGTTGCAGAATCTGGAGTTTGCCGAGCAGTGTTTAGTGACTGGGCTCATCTTGCATCACCACTTGGTGACATTTTCCTTTGTTCCCTCCCACCCAGTTGAGCCAAGACTCTGAGGCTGATATGCAATGTCACTTACAACATTAATCAGATACTGCATTTAAGGTGAGCGGTCCCTTGCCTCCTCCTTCCCTAGTGCTCGTGTGCCGCATGCATTGCGTATCTTGCTCCTGTGAGCCTAAGATGGCAGTCAGGATTAGCCGTGCTTGTGCTGTGTGTGCATGCTGTGTATAGAATTCATTACACGTTGCCTAGTTTTTCAGATGTGAGTATGTAAATGCTCTGGATGCCATATCATCCGGTAGAGAAGACTTGTTTTTGCCTCATTACAGCCTTAGATATTTCGACATCACCTTTCATTTCCGATTCATTTGCTTCTGGGTGTTTGCTTTTCATCACATTCAAAATGCGATTTTACCTTTTTTTTTTTTAAACAAAGCCAAATAAGCCCCCACAAAACCCTAAAACCACAAACAACAACAACAAAACTCTGCTACCAGATGGTGTCTCCCCTTTCTCCCTGCATTTGCTGTCTTTTAAATAATGTATGTTGTATTGTTAATTAATGTGAATATCAAATTAAACACATGAAACTTACATGTTTACTGTGCAGGTGGGAGGCAAGGTGGGATCTATTTTTAATCCTTAGGCACTTCACCCTGTGCAAGCAACTTCAGTTCTCCAATTTGTATTTTCACTGCTGTTATCAGTGGTTTGATTTTCAGCAAATGTGACAGTGGCCTTTGCAGTGGTCAGCTCTGAGCTTTGAACTCTCAGAGGAGCAAGGGAAGAGAATTCAACACTCCACCTCCTCGGTTGCAGCCTCAGAGAAACCTTGGATGAGAAAGTTCTTTTTTCAACCTTCTTTTCCTGTTGATAAATTCAGTTCTTGGGACCACAGTACATTCAAGCTGTTCTGCGTATGATTTTTGGTGTGTGTGACAATTGCATCTAAAACTTGTGAGCAAGAAGACGGAGAAATCAGTTGGTCTCCATCGCCTGACATAAAAATGGCTGTCTTGTCATGCTAGCATTGCACGAAGGGATGCACACAGGTAGGTTGAAATTTGCATGTTTTATAGATTTTTAAGCCATGTAGTAAGAGCATTGGATGGATCAAAATATGACTTTTTAAATAAAAAATAAGATACTTGTAGTCTTTGGGGGGGTATTAAGTTGGATAGCCTTTTCTATGCAATGCTATACTAATGTGTAGTTTTTATAAACTTATAAAATTGATTCTGCTTTAAGAGTGTGATGATTCCTTTCTTTAAAAATCAGTTATATGATAGGTGTGGCGCCACTAGACAACAAAAGAATTTTTTGAAAAGTCTGATGATTCAGCTTTATTTTAGCTTGAAACTAAAAATAAATAGGTTTCTAGAGATAATTTCAAAGAGCACAAATAAGCTGAATAAGGAATATTTAAATTTTCAGAAGCGGTCTTGTACCGTGTTAAGAAAAATGAAAATAAAAGCTTACATGCTTCCAAAATCAATCTCAGGTAATACACACGGGTAAATACATGATTGGTATATATATATATGTAATTTGAGGGATGAGAGTTACCATTTTTAAAGGGGGAAACATTAAACATAAGTGGCCCTGTTAAAAATATAGAGCTTCACTGAATGAAATCAAGCACCTCAAATGGTTCACTGCAGACCATACAGTTGTGGTCCTATAAGTTGCAAATTCTGGCATTTTTCAAAATAATTTCCTGAGCTCTTTCCTTTGAACTTAACTTCTCAAATATATTTTAGTTTCAAATTAACACTGGGCCGGAACCTGTTTCCTTGGTAACCAAATCGTATTTAAAAATGCAATAATAGATATGCAAAAGAATGTCTTTAAAAAAGGATACAAATGTTTAATGAAAAATTTACAGTTCTGTTTCCTCTTATATAGAATCTGAACTGTTTTAGACGTTTTAAAAATGCGGTCTTTGAGCCTTAAAAATTAAGCCATATTTCTAAATATATAGAGAAAAGCTTGCAGAGAAACAGCTTTTTCTCCCTCTGTGCTCAGTACTTTCAAAATTAAGGTTTTCTTTGTAATGGCTCCAGAATGCAGGTCAAGGTTTGTGTTCAGAGGTGTAGTTTCATTATCACGAGTTTATCGGCGCCTCTGAAACAAAAGGTATTTTAGAAGTTCTGAGAATCAGAAAATGCTTATGCTCCTATTTCTCCCCATTCTTCCACTGGTAATCCCTGAGCTCTGGGTAGCAACGGAACCAAACCCAAACCTGCCCCCCCAATGACAAGCACACATGGAGCTCAGATGGTAGGGTCTTTGTAGGTGTGTGAAAAACAGATGTTGCAAAACCTAAAACCTTCCAGAGCTCCGAGGTGAAGAACCTTGAGATTCACAACCCCATGTGTAAATAGTTGCTTTATTCTAGCAGTTTTTTAAATAGTGTACAGCAGTGTCTGTACAATCAAACCTCTTCTGTGCTAAAAGGGTGGTTGTTGCCATTGTTGCTGTATTGTCTGGAGGCCAGCTGGAGTATTTTGCTTGGAATTTTCTCTGGCTCGATTATATCAGAACGTGATTCATCTCATAGTGATTTTGTGCTCAGGGCTTGCGTGAAATATTCATCCTGCAACACCTTTATTTATTTAATTATTTTCCGACTGTTCGGGAGCCATGTTCCTTCTTTCTTATGACTGAAAATGCCCAAATATATTTTGAATACAGTATCTATCAGATCATAAACTGAAGGGAAATCTTGGAAACCTGTTTCGGATTGCCATTTATTTTAGTACCAGTAGCATTAACAGTTGCAATAGGATCAGGCTAATTGTCTTGAGCAAATAGTGAGCTCTGCATTTGTAATTAAAACACTATTGCTATTCAGAAAGATTACTACACAGTGTCTTCTATTTTAATAGGCCAGGGCAAGTTAATCATTTTTAACCCATTTGGATCTTAGTTATAAGATTGGAACAGTACAGTACAATTGTTTAACCATAACATGAATATCTGATAGATTTCAACATTTATAAGATGTCGATGCTTTTGTTTTTAAGTCAAGCACACTTGCGTCATCTTGTAGATTTTCATACCTAATGATTTTTTAAATGGCATTATTTATTTATGTTGTTCTTGGTGTGTGCCTAAAAGAATTTTAAATATGATTGAATGTACCAGAAAACCAAATAAGACTGTTGGGAAGTGCATTTGCCATTGTCATTCTAATAATCAGTGAGTGGAAAAATAATTATTATTTATTACTTGATTATGTTTCACCTAATGCTTTGCCTTCCTATTTTCACAGTAATGTTTACAAGGCACAAAGCTTTTCTAAACTTACCCATTTACAATTATTATTGGATTTCCTAGATTAGCTGAAAATGTTTCCTGCCAATTGAAGATGGCACTTACCCCTCTCATTGTTTAAAAGATTATGATGAACCTATTTGCACTTTTTGGCTAAGGTGTTTATACTGGGCAAGCTAGAGCAGGTGTGGCAGGAAGAAAGTGCAAACAGCTGCTTTGTTCTCACCAAAATGAAATGGGAAAATGTGTGGTTTTCTGCCTGGATGGTTTACAGTATAAAATTATCCACACTTTTTTTTTTCCTTTGAGGGATAGGCAATGTATTTCCAAGCTCTAGTTTGGTGAGACTAGCGTATTGTATCTCTTGCTTCTATAGTATGTGATCTACTTCAACAATTTCAGTGGATTCCCCCATCAGATCTTAACTTACGGCCTCTTTACTGCATGATATGTGAGAAATATCTAGAAAAGGATCTCACCTTTCTCTCTAGTACTAAATCATGCTAAGGCTTTGAATTCCATGTGGCTCATTTTTTCAGCTCCAAGGGAAATGCTCTTCTTTACAGCTTTCCTGGGAATTAAACACTCAGCCCATTTACTATCTACAGTCATAGTCCAGGAGCTAGAAATATAATAATGAACAAGACAGATCACAGCATACTTCTCATGGACCTGAGTGCAGTATGGTAGGGCTGGAGATGGGGGAAGGAGGCAAGATAGATTTGTAAACAAATAACTGAAGAAGACGGGTGAAAGAAGAAAAGTATAAACTTAAAAAGCAAAGGTGATGGACTGTAGGGAAAAGAACCACTGCAGGGTGGTTGGTTGAATGAAAGCCTTCCTGGGGTGGTGGTACTTGAGATCTGAGTGACGAGATCAGACAGGTGAAGCCCTGACAGGCGCCTCTCCAGGCGGAGGAGCGCTTGGGCTCAAGCCACAAACTTCCCCTTTTTGGTGTACGTGTACTCTCACAGAGCCAGGTCTACCAACCTGTCACTTGAGTCTCCACCAGTGATAGCGCGGTCCAGGCTCCCAGTGGGGTCATTGCCTTTGACCCACTCACCACCCTAAGACTACCTCAGAAGTTGCAGTGAAAGTTGGGACATTGCAGTTCGCGATGGTGATGAAATACTGGCACAGATTCAGCACCAACCCAAGAAAAGCCTTACAGAGCAAGGAAATTTCTGGGAAGCCTCTTCCTTCGTTTTTCTTAAGAATTCCAGAATTTAAACTCATAACAAAATGTTGAGAGAGCTATTTAATTTTTTCAAAGGCAAAGTGGCGGAAGGATCTGTCTGCTCTTACCAGGAGGGTGTCATGTATATGTGTGTGTGTGTGTACACATGTGTAGTGGTACTGGGGATGAAGCCCACAGCGTTTGCACTGAGCTACATCCCCAGCCCTTTTCATGGTTTATTTTGAGACAGGGTCTTGCTAAGTCACTAAGTTGCCCGGGGTGGGCTTTACCTTGCAATCCTCCTGCCTCAGCCTCAGAGTGCTGGGATTACAGCTGTGTGCCATCACATCAATCTAGCAAGTATTTGTCATAGACAACTAGTGAAGTTCTTTCAGATTTCAGTAAAACACTTAAGCTCTATAGACATCTTTCCTGTTGGTAGCTTGTTTTTTCTAAGGCCATATTGCTTAGAGTGATTTTTCTCTATCATAGCAAATAGCGCTACGAAGACTCTTCAGGGCCTTTCAGGTTAGTCTGCTGATGAAAGCCAGAGAACAAAGAATGGGTTTGCTATACAAGTCGGAAATTATAAGGTTCTTCAGTGCCTCTGAACATTCCAGAAGCACTTCCTAAAACTGATTGATAATTTAGCAGGCTTTGCTCAGCACAGTGAAGGTGGCCTGGCTGGCCCTTACTTCACTTGGGTTTTTGAGACACATCCCACTGCATGAAGACAAACTTCTCCTGGTCCTTTGCAGCAGAGTACTGCCTGTCACGGGGGAGGGAACTTTAACTCAGGTCACTTCTTGGGGCATTTGCTGAGCATCTACTGCATGACAGACACAGCTATAAACCAGGCAGAATGAAATATGACAAGGTCCCTATGGGACTCTGTCCAGGTTCCACACGAAGCCCAGGGCCTGATCTGGACAAACACAGTCGTGATCCTCTCTGGTCCAGAAAGAAATGAATGGCATGCTGTTCTCTCGGTGGCCTTTGTCCCTGTCCCCTGGAGTCCAGCCTTCGGTCTGGAGACAGCTCAGCTGATGGCAAGGAGCATTGTCCCTTGGACCTTGTCTCTTGCTCTTCCCACCTTCCCAAGATGTCTTGGCTCCTAATAAGCCACCGTATGTCTGGCTGCCCTTCTCCAAGCTGGTCCGCCTGCATTGCCAGGTGACCTCAGTAACGGCTGCCTCTTTTGCATTCATGAGCAGATGTTAAGTTGAGAAGCCCTTGAATACAAAAATTTGAATTTGTGATGCCAGCAAGATGCTTTTGCTTTTTTAACCTTCCCTGACTGACAATGGGGGTCTCCTAGCTGACAGTTCTGTGGAAAGCTTTCTCTGGGCAGCAGGTAAATCAGAGACCAGTTGCCAAATCACTTGTCTTTGTTAGGTGATCCCAGCATGCCATTGACCAGAAAATTGCTCTTTTGATCTTATAACTGATTTCGCATTTTTCCTTTAATGGCTTCCTTGCTTCTGCAGCTATTTCTTCACGAGGAGACCAGCACTTGTGTCTACACTCACTGTGCAACCTACAGAGGGAGTTTGTTTTCTGGTCTGGTTTTGTTTTTAAAATGACAGTGTAAATATTCCTTCTGCATTCATGAAAGGCAGTGGAGGCTTCACACAATAAAGTAACCCTCTTCCCTACCCCATAGCCATTGTTACCAACTGGATATTTTGAAATTTCCTTTTGCATGCTAAAATCTCCTACCCAGTCTGAGGCCTTGGTCTAATTAAGGCCTCATGGTCCTGCCCACCTTCCCTGGTGCAGAGCGTGATGTGACGCAGAGTGCCTGCCCCGAGGGCCTTACAAGCCAGTGAGACAGAAAACAAAAGCCACCAGCTGAGAATGTGGTTAGATCTCAGAAGGGCAGGGCCCTTGTAATTTTTTTCTTGTCTCTTGAGCTGAGAAAGGGAAAGGCGGCAAAGGCAGGAACGACCCACGCCCTGGAAAGATTCTCTAAGGAGGCAGGGTACTGGAGAGACTGTGTGGCAGAAAATGCGAGTGTCATCCGGGAAGCAGGCTGGGGCCTTCTGCACACTGGAGGGGGCAGCGAGGGGGCAGGTAGGGGTGCACCAGGTAGGAAAGAGGGAACAATGGGGCAGTCAAAGAGCTGCTGCTCTGCGGGACCCCATAGCCAGAGGTGGAGGGTGCAGGGAGAAAGTAGAGGGACTGCAATTACGTAAGAGTTTTCAAGTGCCGGCTGCAGGCCCGCTGGGAAAGACTGTGTGCTGTGTGCGACGGTCCCTCTGGCTCAGTCAGAATGTTGACCTTGTTGCTCAACTGTCCCGTGTCCCCTAGTGTGCAGAGCCTGCTCACTGATGTCCTTCAAGGTGATTTGCCCAGAGTCTTACAAAACTGCCAGTTCCATCTCAATATGCTAAGAATGCCAAAACGGCACTCCCGGCCTCTGCCCATCCAGTCGTTGCCCTCTTCAATCTGAATTAAACTTTAAATAAACCGAGCAGACCATTTACGCGTGTTCTGACCAAGTAAGTGCTTTTGGTCTTCTACAGAGCACCAGCTGGCAATCTACCCAAAATATTTGCTGTAAGCTGCAGGTTTGAGAATTGTTTCCCCAAAGAAATGTTGCCTTATGGCAAGTATGCTGCTTGCTTCAGAAGCCCCCAAGGTCTCCTTCCTTCCCTCCCTCACCTTGCTCTCCACTCTGAGCGCCTCCTGAGCTGCCATCCCCAGAGGATATTCTGACTCTGTAGACTCCTTGCTCTCTCAGAGAACCTCACCGGGGCAGCAGGCAGCGTCCCTGTTCTTCTTGCTGGGTTCCTATGGGAATTTGGACTTCAGTTGTCATGTGGATGTTGGGCTCTTTTTCTTCTCCCATGGAAGGGACTGCATCCAGAGTGGCAGTCGTGTCTCTAGGTGTTTGCAGAGTTGAGTGGTAGAACAGTGCTTGATGGCTCATGCAGAGCTCTCCCTGCTAGACCAGGCTCCTCTCTGTCACAGCGGAAGCGCAGTCCTTCACTTGGGGCTGGCGAACTTTCTCTGGAATACATCAGATAGGACTTTAGACTTTTGGTGTCAAAGGACAAAATTCCAACAAACTGAGTTTAAAGATGTAATTGGCTTTTACTAGCAATCTCTGCATCAGGCAGCATGCCATCTATAAAACAATACAAAGACATTTGGCTGGGTCTGGCACAACAGTCAGGTTTCATATGTAGCTTGGGCAGAAACAAACGAAACAGCATAAAACAAAAAGCAGGTTGGTTCTCACTGGGTTACTTTGTGTGACTTTCCTTGTAAGGGTTAAAGCGGAGGGGACTGACTTATCATGCTGCTAAAAAACTGGCCTGTTTGGTGAATTTAGCTATTGCTTTACTTTTGATTTCTTAAGTCAGATAAACAACTGAAGGCTAGTTTAGTGATGTGGTACTTTAGCACGGGTAACTCCATTTTGGTGTGGTCTGCTGGGGCCTGGGGCAGGAGTTCATTCCCAAACAATGGCCTTCCATAAATTTGATCTCATTGTGCATTGAGGCAAAACTGAGAATGTTGTGTAGGTATTTATATAACAGAGCTGAATGCAAATTTCCACACGTTATGTATTGATGAAATTAAAAACATAATAACAAATAATGTTAAATATGATAGATATGACTGCTAACGGATTCTGAAACTTTAACTTTATATAAATTTCGTATCATGTATTATTCTTCTCTACTCCCCTAACTGTTTGAAAATATGAAATCATTCTTATCTTATGAATCATACCAAACGGGTGACAGGCTGGATTCAGTCTGAAGCTTTTAGTTTGCAGACCCATGTTTTAAATCAAGATCTGCTATTCTGGGACCCAATGGGGCAGATCCAGCCCACATGTGTGTTTTATTTGACTCCCAGTAATATTTGGTATTTAATTTGTCATTAGTGTTTTTGTTCTCTAATTTTTTAGTCTTATAGGTCTTTTCTCTTATTATAAAAGTAATATATTCTTATCATGAGTGAGCTGGAATGTTAACATTTTGGTGTGTGTCCTTTCAGTCTTTTATCTATGCATGGGCAACCTGGTGACTTAGCAAGACCCTGTCTCAAAATAATACATAAAAAAGGGAATAAAGGCCCTGGTAAATTCCCAGTATCTCCAAAATTAATTAATTAATTAGTTAATCACATTTTGGATTATTGTGTATCTTATGTCAATTTACATCATATGATAAACATGTCATTTAAGTGTTTCATGAACATAACCTTTTAAAACTTCATGATGAAAATCTTGAACAAGCTGGGTGTGGTAGTACATGCCTGTAATCCCAGCACTCAGACAGCTGAGGCAGGAGAATCACCATGAGTCTAAGGCCAGTCCAAGGCTACACAGAAAGTTCAAAGCTAGCCTGAACTACATAAGGAGACCCTGTCTCAAAGAAAGGAAAGGAAAGGAAAAGAAAGGAAGAAAAGAAAGAAAGATCTTGAACACATTCTTGTAGAAGCGGAAAGACTAATTTAATGAACACCCTCCTTTTCTCATGTAAAATCACTCGTATTATTTTGAAGCAAATCTCGGATCTATCTCAGACCTATCATTCTATTTCTAAATATTTTAGTATGGTTCTCCAAAAGATACAAATTCCAAGAGAGAATGTTTTTCTTAGGAAAGAATTGCTGAAGTTTTTAGAGGTAAAAGACAATGTGGTACCTACAATTTTCAAACGGGAAGGAAGAGAGGGGAGGGAGGGAGGGAAGGAAAGATCTGGATACGCTATATGCAGAGTTTCTGTGCTATTTTTGCAACCCTTCTATAAATTTAAAATACTTCTAATTAAAAAAATTTTTAAAAATGAATTACTAAAAATTACATTTAAAAGAAGAAATATTGCCAGGTGTGGTGGTGGATGCCTATACGCCCACCCCTCAGAAGGCTGAGGCAGGAAGATCACCATGAGTTTGAGGCCAGCCTGGGCTACATAGTGAATTCAAGGCCAGCCTCAACTACATAGTGAGATCCTGTCTCAAATAAATAAATAAATAAATAAATTTTTAAAATAGAATACCGAGAAAGAAAAATAACCACAGTACCATACCACAACAATAATTTCTTAATAACTTCACATATCAGAGTCAGCATTTGAATTTGTTTAATTAGGTCATTAAAAATATTTGTTCAAAGTACAATTCCAAATAGGGTCCCTACTGTACAGCTGGTTGTTCTCTTATATTTCATATAATTTACCAGTTTCTCCTTCTCTTTCTTTTATCCTTGCTACTATTGCTATTTTTAAAATAAAAACAAATGTGTTAAGTCAGGTGTGGTGATGCACACCTATAATCCTAGCACTCAAGGAGGCTGAGGGAGAAAGACCAGAAGTTCAAGCCCAGACTGATCAAGTTAGTGCCTTAGCAAGCCCCTGTCTCAAAATTTAAAAATATAAATAGGGCTGGCTTGAGATACATCTCAGTGCAAAGGTCCTGGGTTCAATCCTCAGTACTGAAAAAATAAATAAATAAATGTTGAAGAAACACTGACTGCAGAGTTTCCCCCAATGAGAAATTGGGTGACTGCTCCCTTGGGGCTGTTTTACAAGTTCCTGTGTCTCAAATTTTCTATGAATTTGTAGTTACATTTGGAAGCTAGATTGGTCTCAAGGTCTGTATTGTTTTGTTTTGATTCATTTTATTTTTTTTTGTTTTTTAAGTAGTCAACATATGATAGCTGGTGGTGGTACACAACTATACTTCCAGAACTTGGAAGGCTGAGGCAGGAGGATTGCCACAGGTTCAAGGTCAGCCTGAGCTACACAGCAAGACCCTGTCTCAAACAAACCAACAAACAAAGAACTATTTGATAGCTGTTATATAAAATGCTGATTCTTGGCTTAGCTGAAGTAGTCTGCAGATCTGCATCCCTACCTGGCAATGAAAAGTCTGGTGCCGAGGGAGGTACACCCCACTCCCCACCTCTCACCACTGCTCAGGTGACAGGAATTCTCCCATTAGCCCCAGGTTATGCTGCAAGCTGCAGGGTTGAACAGCTTCACACATTTATCTGCCAGGCTCCCACCAGCATGACTCCCTTGGAACAGCGCCCACTGCAGAGGCTGTGGTGGGCAGGGATACAGTGTCCACACTGGGGCCTTGGGGAATGCCGTGGTGACAAGAGAAAAGCATGGCATGGAACTTAAAATGGTTGAAGGGGCAGAGATAAGTGGCCATAGGAGGGAGGTCAGATGATGGGTGAGAGCCTAGGATAGGGGACAGAGGCAAAAATAAAACGCGTAACTTAACAGCACAGCAAGTACAGGAATCTGAGTTCCAGATTACTAACGTGTGGAGGAAACAGAGAAACCAAGTGGGTTTCAGAGAGACAATTCTGTAGTCTTTTTAGAGGATATTCTCACGATACTAATGCCGTGAAAAGAAAGAGAGGAGGGCAGTTGCTGTTAAATTGGCCGGTAGTCGTAGAAAGCACAAACAGGCAGGGAGAGCAGAGCAGAAATTGTGTGGGAATTAAATGAAATGAGGCAGGAACAAGGACAGCTTCCTGGAAAAGGCCCCTGGAAGACAGACTTGAAACGGTACTAAAATGGGAGGGGCGTCACCAAGGAGAAGATCTAGGGCTTTCACGCTGAGCTACATCCTCAGGCTTTTTAATTTTCTTCCTTCCTTCCGTCCTTCCGTCCGTCCGTCCATCCGTCTTTCTTTCTTTCTTTCTTTTTGAGACAACATCTTGCTGAACTGCCCAGGCTGGGCTAGAACTTGCCATCCTCCTGCCTCAGCCCCTAATAATGCTTGGTGTGTGACACCATACCAAGCTTTTTTTTTCTTTGCAATGTATTGAAAATTATTATAAAGTATATCATATATATATTGTTTTTTGAAACAAGGTCTTGCTGTGTGGTTCAGGCTGGCCTTGAACTCACTATATAGCCCAGCTGGCCTGGAATTCATGTCAGTCCTCCTGCCTCAGCCTTCTATATGCTATCATGCCCAGCTTTCATGTTTCATTTTTTTGCGTACGTGGGGGGTACTGGGGATTGAACTCAGGGCCTTGTGCGTGTGAGGCAAGCACTCTACCACTGAGCTACACCCCCAGCCTTATTTATTTTTAAAGGAATGAACCTTTACAGAAAACAACATAATAAGGTGTGGCATTTCTGGAAATTTCCAACTTGTTCCATACTCAGAAGAATGATTAAGAGAAAGATTTGGTGGCTGGTTATGAGGAAGGATGTAAAATTTTGAAAGACTAGCTAATTATGTAATTTTTAGGCTATGGTGTTTCAAACTGTTGCCGTGATAATTTAGCTATTAGTAACAATTTGGGGAAGTCTGCTTGCTTCTGGAGAAACATTTGGCTCCAAGGAGAAAGAAATGCCACTGTGAGGTCCAAGTGGATGGAAGGAACCATTCACTTGCTAAGCTTCTTAGCAAAGAAGCTAGAGCCGATTTCACCAGTAACAAGCTGTCGACAGGGGCAAATCAAGGTACCACCTGGAGTACAGCAGCAAAGCAAAAAGTGGACCATGAAGTCAGACCTGTGTTTAATTCTCCTTAAGGCACTTACTAGTGACCCTAACAGATTACTCATGGAAAATTTCTAGGGTATAAAAGTTGTCTCAAACAACCATGGGTGATGATTCTCACTGCTTGGACAGTAGGAACATAGAACTTGAAATACATGGTTTGAGGGTCTAGCTCAGTGGCACAGCCTGTGCTTAGCATGTGCAGGGCGCTGGGTTCAACCCCCAATACCAAAACCAAAACGAAAATCTCAACAGTTAACTCCTGCTACTAACAGTAGCCGCATGAGCTTGCGGTTAGAGTGCACTTATTATGTACCAAGTATTACGGTATATGCTTTGCATGTATTACTGATATAGTGGGGGGAAAAAACTCCCAACTTGCTAGATGTCCAGTATGCGTTTGTGTTCTCTAAATTGAAGAGTGAATTTTAGGACCAACAGAGGTTAAGAATAAAATATATTTATTGGGGGAAAGAAAGCTTCTGTCTGAGGGAGACAGAAGGGGTACGGAGTGGGTTGCCAAGGACCCTGCCTTTTCTAGAGATTTTTATAGAGCAAAACGGTGAGGTGAGGCGGGTCCAAGGTGGGGAAAACGGGAAATCACAAGGTGGGAAAGGGGTGGGACAAAACTAGGGTCCACCAATAAGATTACAAGCATAATTGCTCAGGTAAAATTGATTAAATGGGGATCAAATGGGGAAGTGAGTCACAAAGCAAGGGGGGCATAAAACAGAACAGCGGCTTTTCCTGTAGGGGTTGGGTCAGTGACTTCCTGGCTTTCTCATTGTGATGGATACCTATTTAGAATATGAATCCCTGATGTTTATCCTTAGGAGGTATGAAGGGCCTTCATCTTTTGCCTTGAGGTCTGGCACACAGCAGAGATGTCTGTCTCTCCCACAGTTGCAAGATATCCCACCTTCTGCACTGGCTCCTGCCTATAATATTTCTAGCCCTGTCTGACTGCCTATAACATTTCTATCTAATTTAGCTGTCTATAACATTACCTCATTCAATTCTCAAAAAGCCCTAGGAGGTTGGCGCTAATATTAACATTAGCCACATTTTACAAGAAGAAAGCTAAAAAGAAAAATAACATAAACAAATTAAGTAACTTGCCTGAAGTGACCTTGTAAGCAACAAAGCTGGGCACTGAACCCAGGTGGGCTGAATCCAGAGGCCAAATTGTCTTCTCTCCCACCTCCCACCTTCCAGTCCTGGGGAAGCAGACAGCAATATGGCAGACTGGGACTTCTCAGCCCTGATTCTTCATCTGCATGCCTCAGTTTTCTTGGAGGTTTTTGAATCATTTTCAGAGTCCCCAAAAGACTACAATTAGACTATGAGATTTTTTGGTTGGAATCCACTGTTGCCAACAGGTTAGTTCACGCTTCATGGAAACTGGCAGTTATACATACAAAAATATTGCCCTGTTTTTTAAGTGGAAGACGAAGCATTACCTAATAAACTAGTTAGTGGAGTAGACCCCTTAGAACATGGCCCATAGAGAGAACAGAGAGTGCTTGACCTTGAGGAGGGTGGGAACTGCTGACATACATGTGAATGTACATTACCTGACTGTTCTCAGCATGAGATACCGTGACATAAGTGACTCCGTTTACCCACTGAATGAGCAGTAAACAACTCTAAAACTGACTCCAAGAGAAATCCAGATGGCTCTACCACACCCATTCTGTGCATGTGCCGTTCAAAACACCGCCACACAGATGTCCCCAGACCTCTGCCTGGTACCGACCTACACAAGCAGACACATTTCACCTCACCATGTCTGTCTGGACCAGTGCTTGAGGTGCCGCCGGCTGTGGATGCCGCTGATCGTCAGGGACCACAGTTGTGGAAGTCCTTGCATTCTGCTCTGTGCCTAATACAGCGTGTGGTCAGGGAACGCTGCCCCTCTGAACTCTGGAGCTGGAAGGCCAAGGGTGTGGACACATCGAGACGCTTCCTGAGATGTTGTCTCAGGACCGGAGGAAGTTTGCGTTCCCTTTGGTGGATCCTCTAAGGGACCAACCTGCAGTACTCTTTCACTCCGCGGCAAGGTTACTTACGGTTCTCTGTAAATCCACCCCCCTGTTGTGAGATTAAGACTCGTAAAATAAATCGTGTGATCTGTAACACAATTATCTGGTTATCTCGGCTCTGCTTGGGCCTCCCACAGATCCTCTCTGGCTTGCTTGCCACGCCTTTCGGCCTTCACAACTCTTTGCTTTTATTTTTAAGCGGCATGATTCTTTCTTTTGTCTTGGAGTCAATATATCCTTCATCATTTAAAATGTTAACTGGCTTTGCATTTAACGTTGCAATCTACCTAGTTCATCAAAATAATCACATTCTTAACACTCGGTAGGGAACTGGGGTGCACAGTTGCACACACTATATTCCAGGCTAAAAGCAGGCCGCACGTCATGCAAAGAATGGTCTTTTAAATCCTTTCACGATGGGAATGAATGTGTTCTAAAGAATATTTGAAAATAAGACTCACTAATGTCAGAACGGGGAACACGGATCATTTAAAAACAATAAACAAACAAGCAAACACCTGCACAGGAGGGCATTAGGCTGTTCGCTGCACGGGAGTTTGTGGCAGGCCCTCAGTAAGTACTTTTTCAGGGCACAGCCCCTGGATGGCGGAAGGAGCTCAGCAGGCAGGCAAGTGCCCTTCGTTTAAGGAAGAGGACTGGCTCTTTTGCATGAAGCAGTTCTTATACCTCTTTGGGGAAAAATCAATCTAGGCCTCTCCTGACCGCCTTGGGATGTCACAGGTGACCACTTATTGCTGAGAATTTGATGCAATTAAAACTGCGCAGGACTTTCTCGGAATCTTGCTTCTCTCCAGGGTGCGGGCAGCGGATCCGGTGCCCAGGGTGCTCCTGCGGCCCTCGGCCTGGTTCTGCCAGGCCCTAGACCCTGCGGCCACAAAGCCCTAACTGGGGTGTCCTCTGGGGGGAGGCTGCGGCCACTGCCCCGCGAAGCTAGCGCGGGCTGCCGGGTGGCCCTGCGGGCCTGGCTGCCGCCCTCCCGAGCCTGGTCCTCCGCGTGGCGTACCCCCCAGCTCCGGCGCGCGCGGCTGAGCGTCGGGCCGACCTCTTCCCGGACAGCGGCGTCCTGTGCCCCGTTCGGGGGTGGGCCGGGCGGCGGGAGTCGAGCCGCCGGCGTCCATTTTCTGGGCGGTGCTGTGCGGCGCCGCGGCCGGACTCGCGGTCCGGAAGCGCCATGGACCCCCGGGGGAAGCGCACGGCGGAGGACCCGAGCCCCGTAAGTGCCCTTGGGTGGTGGCGTGCAGGGCTGGGCGCGGCCTGCGGCCAGCGCCTCTACGCCGCAGCGAGCCTGGGAGCCCGGCCGGGGACGACGCGCCGCACCGCGCGCCCCGCGACGCTGGGCAGCCGAGCTCCTGCACCGAGGGGCGCCTGCAGGTGCCGGCCCGGCCCCGACCCGGAGCGTGGGGTCCCGCTGCTCGGCGCGGCCCGCGGCGCCGCAGCTCGGGGTCCGGCTCCCCGGAGGTCAGGGGCCGGGGTCGAGGAGGGCGCGGATCCGGCGGGCTCGGGCACTGTGGGGCCCCGCGCACCTCTCCTCGCCCGCCTCGGGCACAGGACCCCGGCCCTGACCCCACCGGAACGTGACGATTTCCTGGTGCAACACCAAGTCCCCGGAATTGAGCGGGACGTGCAAAGGCAGGGCCTTGCCCCCAGGGGTTTGCAATCTCAGCCTCCTTCTGCCGTAGTTAGGTTCGCTCTCTTGGAGCAACGCAACCGCCGGAAGTTAGACCCTGCTTCGCGGGGTGTCTAATCACGTCAGAGTTTAGTCTGCGCAAGTTTCTCTGTAACTCTCGTCGTGCGGTAGGTAAGTGCCTTATTCCACTCCAGACTTTGGCCACCACTGAATATCCCCTCTGAGGATCCATTACAGATGATAGGTGGTATGGTGCCTTATACATATTTTAAAAGTTAAAGATTTATCTTGTAATCGTGATGCTCAAATTCGCATGCCTGAAAAAAGCGAGGGGGTGTAGCTTCTGAGAAAGCTCTAAGTGCAATGTTTTTGCAAGACCGGGCCCATTAGAAGAGTATAGAATCCGTGTAGTGGGTGGTTTATTACTGGGATTTACCGTACTTTTTATTTATTTGTTTTTTTGTGAGACAGGAACTAAGTTGCCCAGGCCAGGCTCAAACGTGTGAGCCTCATGCCTCAGCTTCACGGAGCACTGGGATTACATGCATGCGCCACCACGTCGCGCTTGGGGAACATTTTTTTTTTTTACAGGTTTAGAATATATAATAAGGAACAAAATAATATAATAAAAAATTGCATGCACTTGCACATAGTAAGGGTAAGCATTGTGCAATGAAACTTTTTTTGACACCTGGAATCTAATTCAGGACCCTGAGTTTGCCAGGAAGGAACCGTGCTGCTGAGCTAAATCCCCGACCTCTGTTTAATGAAACTTTTGTTTTTTAGTTTATATAATGTTAGCTTTTCAAAACAATGGTTCAGTGTAAAAAAAAAAACTTGTAGAACCCTGATTTACTGGTTAGTAGTCCAGGCTTTGCAACTGGTTGAACCTGGGTACCTGAGAGGTGTCATAAAGATTACCCAAGGCCACTTATGTCGATCACTCTGTGCACTCGTGGACTTCCAGTAGGTGTTCAGTGTGTGCTAATAGTTGCAATTACTGTTGTTACTGAAACATCCAATCCTGGCTGCTAGTCATGGGACGCTGCACTGTTTTTTCTGTTTTTCAGATCTTGATGTGGAGGAGATGGACCACTGTGAACCAAGGCTTTCCGAGTGATTTCTTCCAAAGCACGGGAAACTAACTTGGTTGAGGCTGGTCTGTTGTAACTGAGGTATTTAAATGTTCTCCCTTAATCTCTCTTTAGTCTCCATGAAGTAGGAAATGGTTGTTTCTAAGGGAGCAGGGGACTCCTAAAGGGTCTATGACTCAGGAGCGTGATCCACCATGTTTGGAGATTACAGAGTCTCCATGACTCTCAAGCGATCTGTTTACTGGGGACACATGATGTGTGTGGCCCCCTTGTGAAGGGGAACTGGGGAGCAGGGCTTCAGGACAGCGGGTTTCTCATTCTAGTTCTGCAGGCAGAGCTTTTATGTATCTCTTTATAGCTCCGTGGCTTTTCCAGGCTGGAAGGGCCCACAGACATGACTGAAGCCCATCGAATTTGAATGAGACGGGACAGAAATATGGGTCTGTCTTGCTCTGTCATGCAGACAGCTTCCCCACTTGCTGAGGGATGAACACTGTGCTGCAAACCTAAGGAACCCACCCCGAGAAACTTGAGGGTCTCACAGAGAAGTTCGACAGTCCAGCACAATAAGCCCTTTCCAGATGGTGACGGTAACGGCTATCATTTGTCAAGCACCTGTACAGGTATAGGTTTGTGCTCCAGCTAGTGTGCCAAAGGTTTCCAAGGCACTATTTTTAATTTTTTGCCATACCCCTAAGAAGTAAGAAAGAGTGGGTGTTAAAGGGTTGAAGTGTTTTCCCATTGGAAGCTGGTCTCATACATTCATTCTACTTGCAAAGCTCTATGCTAGGATCACAAAGTTCAAAGCAAAGTGCTGCCCTTGAGGAGCTTGTGGTCTAAACTCCAGAGAGGGGTGGACTGCTGGACCGAGCCTGCTGTTCACCTGATCCCCTTTGCCTGGCTCTCCAGCAGTCACAGAGTGGCCTCTGTCAAAAAAACAGACCAGAGTAATGGACATATCAAAGTTCTTGCCTCTCAATTTAATTTTTCATTTTATTCTACTTTACCATACACTTCATCTACTTACTAAAACTATCAATCCCTAAACAGTAGTAATGCCTTCTCTGAGTTCATTTACTTTTCACTCTGCAAATGTTTACTGAGCTCTCACAAGGCACTTGGGTATTCCAACAGATTATAATGTTTTTATAATTATAGTAGTAGTCATATTCAGTCTCTTAAAGAATTATTTATTCAGTTATTAGTGATTCTCTCTTATTAATATGCTGGCATATCAGCTCCAAGGATGTTAGAAATTGACTCATATTTCAGGTTACACATAATTTTTAAAAATCTTAAAATTTTTAGAAAGCAACTTCTCACCTCTTTCTCTTAATTCTCCATTTTTTTCATTACTGGCCCTTGCTTATAGAGGAGGCCTTTTAGTTTGTATTCTTTATTCACACGCAGAGGGAAAAGCAGTTTAGCAAGATTTCTTTAATTTGCTATGTTCTTTTCTTATACCTTGTCGGCCAGAGGTCTTTGGGTATTCAAAAGTAAAGCAATTAAATACAGTAAATATTTTGTTTGATTTATAAGATAGGAGGTTAGAGAGAGCTCCAAGAAGTACATTAAGCAACAGAAATCAGATTTTAATAACTTAAGCCCCAAATAAAAACAAATGAGATGTTGAATGTGAATGTGCTTTGTAAATGTTAGGAGGTTTTAGAAATGCTATGCAGCACATATTTATTGAGTACCTACCGTAAGTATGACACTGTGCTGGTGGAAAAGGAGATCCAGCAGCAAATCCTGATCCAGGGCTGGGGATATAGCTCAGCAGCACAGCCCCTTTCCTGGCAAGCACAAGGTCCAGAGTTCGATTCCCAGTACCAAAAAAAAAAAAAATCCTAATCCACTCCCTCTAAGCCCTGTTATGCTGTTAAGAAAAATGCAGAAATAACTGTGTTATAAATACAAAAAGAAAGTATTCTGGTAACTTGCGGAAACATTTGAAATAGGAAGAATAGAGGGAGACTGGGAAAGGATGGGATATATTCACAGAAAAACCTCAAGTCCAGTTGAGTTACAACTGGTCTATTACAGGTGACCGGGTGGAAATAAAGCTGGAGAACATTCGGTACTGAACGGTAATTGTTTTGAGTGCTAACTAGGAAATCTGAATGTTACTAACTAAGAGGTTAAAGCTGTGTGAGCAAAGGAGTGTCCTGTCTGCACGCTCTTGTGAAAAGGTAGTTTGGGGGGCTTGGGAGGATAGACGGGGAGCCCGGTTAGAAAGCTGCCGCAGTCCACCAAGGAAAAGAGGGCAGGAGGTGATAAGCCATTCAGGATAGCGGACAATGAAACCAGAAGGGGCAGAGCCCGAGGGAAGAACTCACAGAACTGAATGTCCCCATGGAGGAGGAGCCGCCCATGCTGCTGGCCCAGAGCTTTCCAGAACCTCAGTGCCGTGGAGGAAACTTGGGGGTGGGGGTTGGATTTGATGTGTTGACTCGGGCTGTCTCCTAGATGGGGCCTTGAGCTCCACAGGAGGACCAGGGCTAGTTTGGAAGTCACTGGCGCAGAAGAGAAAGTAAAGAGGTGGGAGAGTGATTTTCCAGTAGCAAATATAGGGAGAAAAAGACAGAGGGCAGAGGTTTTAGAGGAAAGAAAGAAGCATCTAGGGAAGCAGAGAGCAGTCTGACAGGAGGGCAAGGAAGAATCCCAGAGGAATGTGAGTCTAGAGCCCACAGGAAAGAGTCCCCAGTGGAAGGAACCCGGCTCCTCAGGCCCTAGAGTGGGAGGGCTGGGCCCAGGAGGAGCCCTGCACTGACACACCGACAAGTGCTAGGCCAGCGATGGTGAACCTTTTAGAACTTTCAGTGGTAACAAAGAGCCCACTGCGGTGTGCATGCCACAGGCTCACCACCACCGTGCTAGATTACACATTTCTTGCTGTTTTCATTTGTCAGGTAATATGACACGCAAACCAGGTATGAAGTAGTTTTAGCTGCATAAGGTTGTAGCTCGCTGAAAGCAGGAATCACTGTTCAGTTTGACCCTAGCATCCCTTAAAACACCCTTCTGATTACTAATATTCTGGCTATTAGATGTGGTTTTTATAGTAACCGTACACTGCAGACAGGTAAAAGAACATCCCTTGATAAAATGAGTGTTTTGAAAACTTTTCTCACCGGGCATGGTAGTGCATATACCTGTGATCCCAGCACTCAGGAAGAGAGAGGCGGAAGAGCTGTAAGCCCCAGCAGAATCTGGGCAATTTAGTGGCTTACACACCCTATCTCAAAAGAAAGAATTTTGAAAGAGCTGGGGACATAGCTCAGTGCAAAGGCCCTGGGTAAATATCCAGTACTGCAAATGACAAAAACCAGTATGGTTCTGTGGTACAGAAAGTTCCTAAAAGTACCCCTTTTACCATATGGCTATTATATGATGTATGTCTGTTTTTACTGAGGTCAGTACAAAGGAACGAGGAGATTGACATCAGATAAACCTGGTTTCACAAACTGGTGGGGCCTTTTTCCAGGTTATAACTGTAGAACTTACTCTTAACTTTTGCCACCGTAGCTCATTCAGGTTTTTTTGATAGCGGAGTGTTACATCACTTGGTCAGGAAAGATAGTTGGCAGTTATTGGTAATTTATAAATGTTGATTCCTTTCCCCTCATAACCTTGTATAGATATGTAAATTTATAGGTACTCTGCCTCTACACACAAAGCCTTATCTCTATGACTCACTTTAATATGTTAATCTTATGGAAAGTACAGTAGTGCCTCCAATTATAGCTGTTCTATGTTAATTCAAGTACCAGCAATTTAGTATGGATAGGAATCCAGCTGGGGAACTTATCAAAATATAGATTTCCAGGCCCTGGGATTTAATTGTGTGGATTTGGCGTGGGGCCAGGGAATCTGCATTTTAAATAACTATGGCCATAGCTGATGATGAAGATTAATAGCAATTTCTGGGAAGCAGAAGAGGGGATAAACCTGAGACTTGATATGGTGATTTCATATCCTGTTTTGATTAGAAGCATGTCTGTGCCAAATAGTTATATATTTGTATCATTTATGTTTGTGAATTATATTTGTCAGATAAAAAGCAAATAGATTTCAGACAGTCAGTGATGTTAGCAATAACGAGTACAGTGTATTTAACATTAGCAGTACCATACAGTCGTACCTCTGAAATATTTTGATGCATTTATCCTATTCTGTCTTCTGCTAAATAAACATGTCATTGTTATTTCCTTCATTCTGCCTCCTACAATCGCATAATTTCATGTTGTTAAGGTTTGTGTTGTTACCTATCCCAACCTTATTTTGAGGAAAAGTAAATTTATCCTTTTTTTCTTCCTAGTCCTAGCTTTCTAGCTATTCACAACAAAGCTTTGAGACATATATACATGTTTGATGTGTAAGTTAGGTGTGGAGAACATGAAATACTTGGTTTGTGTATACTGAATTATGTTTGGTGTAATGGAAATAATTAAATTGCGTGGAAACGTACAATTCCAGCACTCTGGAAGGCTGAGGAAGAAGGATCACAAGTTTGAGCCCAGCCTGGGCCGTGTAGTGACTTAGTGAGATTCTGTCTCAAAATAAAAAATAAAAAAGGCTAAGGATGGAGCTCAGTGCAAAGGCCTTGGGTTCAATCCCTATTGCTGGGTGAACAAAATACACTGAGTCATATTGAAGTGCATCCTCATCTTGTTGGTGATTTGCATCTTTTGAGGGAGGAGGCTAAAGACCCGGAACCTTTCCTAGACATTAGGTACCAGATTTCCTTTTCTATACCCGGAACTCTTAAGGAAGAGGATGAAACTGATACTCCTGAAGGGCTCGCCTCTGTCACCTTATTAGAACCTCAGACGGCCTGGCCACAGAGAGACTCTACAGGTGCAGCCAGAGTGGCAGAGATGAGTGTTTCTGGCCCTGGAGTCTGACTGCAAAGGCAGCCTCTCCTCTCCCCTCGCCAGCTGCTTCCCCAGCCACGTAGTGAGAGAGCAAAGTAGGGATTTGTTCTCATTTTATCTCAGAGACATAAAGACCCTCGTTCTTGATGTTATTATAACCTCAGGATTTTTTGACAAGATGCAAGTGGGGCAGAGATAAAGTGTGATCCTTAATTTGTTAACACTTACTGCCCACCAAGTACCAGACCCAAGACCTCCGCCAGAGGGCCTCCCTGTCTCTAACCTGTCTCTTATCTACTATCGGTGTGCTGCTGCAGGCCTTTCTTTTAAAGCAAAAACACTTGTGGATTTCTGTACTGATGAGATTAATCAGTTGGTGTCTTAGCTGTCACGTCGCTGTGCTGGGCTCAATGTTCCCAGTGTCACTATATGCCAATCGAAAGTTTAAAACAACTTCCTATGGGATTGCCAAGAGGTGCTTGATACATAGGTATTGGTTTCTCTCTGAGGCCTGAGGAGCTCACAGGAGACTGGGGAAGAGCCCAGGGCCCTGCAGACGAGGGTTGGAAGAGGTAAAAAGTCTTTTTTTGTGTGCAGCCTTGGGAAAGAAAATTGTTCGGTTTGGTTTGGTTTCCTCATCTGTAACCAGAGATTCGGCTCAGTGGTGGCTCAGTTTCCTTTCTGCTCTAAGGTGCAATAATTTCATTTCTTTTTCTGCAGAAAAGTAGAGGCACTGGGAAAAAGAGAGAAGGGAAGGAAGAAAGGAAGAAAGGGAGGGGAGGAGGAGGGGAGGGACCCAGTCTGTATCTTCCAGGGTCCTAACTTCATAGCTCCCTCCAGCTGCTCTCACAGATGCCCTAATACTAGCCAGGCGGCTTCTACCTTTACCCTGTATGCTTTGGATTAAAAGGTGGGAGATTGTCTGTACTGGGGAAGATGAATCTTACAAAAAGATTGAGACTGGCTAGGAGTCAAACAAAAGATGACAAAATGGGACAAGGTTGAATGGAATCATGGTTTTGAAACTTTGTGGATAAAAAGAACTTTTGAAATAAAATAGCCCAACAGAAAAGTCACAGGACTTGCTCAAGGTCACACAGCTAAAGTGGGAACAGAACCTGCTGTCTCTTGTCTAGTCTGCCAGACGCAGACAGACTATTGGTGGGCACAGGACAGCAGCCAGCAGCAAAACTGAAAGGGGCTCTGAGGTGTTGCATCGTCTTCCAGCAGGCACATAGTAGGGCACCGGGATACTACACTGCTATTGCAGCTAAAGCACATAGATTCTTGCCAATTAAAGTAAAGAAAATTTCTTTTTAAGCTGAGAGAGGCAGAAGGCTGTTCTCATTTTTTTTCAGAGCATGTTTCCAGGGGTTTGAGGTAGAGTTCAGTGGTAGAGCACTTGGCTATCACGTGCACCACAAAAATAAGAAGCATTTTTCCGCTCTTAGGTTACGAAAATGACTAAGCTATGCTATAATTCAATTTGGAGAGGAACTAAACATTTTCTCAAGGAGTATGGAGAGAAAGCCCAGTATACACACCCCCTTTTTGCTGGCTACCACGCATGTGTCCGTCCCAGAGTGCACTTTCATGCAATGTGCAGTGCCGTGTGAAGCCACAGAAAGGCGTCCTGGTAACCAGTTAGTCAGCAGCCCCACGAAGGCAGGCTCTGTGCTGGGTGAAAGTTGGACTGTCATTTCCTGCTTTGTAAATTGAATATGCTTTTTAGGCCCTGTTTTATTTGCGTTCTTTTTTTCTGTCCATGTGCTAGAACAACTTCTATTTGTAAAGCTCATTACACTTAGATAATAAGACCACCAAGCCCATAAAAAACAAAGCTGAATTCATTATCCAGAGAAAGAAGATGCACATTCAGAATTGATCTACCCAGGCTTACATGCATTTTTGTGTGAGTGTGCAGATTTCTGTTTAGCTCTCCTAGGTGGTGATTTGACCCTGTGCCTGGGCTCTGATTCATGAGCCACATCTGTATTGCGTTGAGCCCTTCCCTTGGATTAATTCGAGTTCACCTTTGCATTAATAAGAGGGGACAGGGGATGGCTTTGAGAAAGCAAAGGCTCCGGGATAGACTGCAGGAGCAATGCCGTGGCACTGAAATGAAGCCCGGGTGTATTAGGACCCTTGGATATTTGGCTAACCCCGATTGCTGTCGTGCTAACTAGGGTTTAAATAAACCGAAACCTTGACCTTTACATTTTTTCCTGTGAAGGTCTAGCAATTCTGGAGTGTTTTTTAGCTACTGCACACCAGAAGTTGACTTTTTTTTTTTTTTTTTTTTTTTTTTTGCACGAAAGCACTGTTAAATTGCCTGGGAGACATTTTTTTTTCTAAACGGAAATATGCTTCTAAGTGAATATCTTACCCTGCTTGGTTGTATATTTAATTTCTCAGTGTTTGTTTGTGTTTTTGACATTTTCAGGAAGCTAATTAAGAGCTTTCTGCCACATTAGAATGTTCTATTTTAAGATTTTTTTCTATTTATAATGAGTTTCTGATGATTTGTGGCTCTATTTTAGGAAATACTTGTCAAGGTCTTTTTTTTTTTTTTCTTTTCCTTATTTAAAGTTTAAATAGGAGTCTTACTCCAATCCCAGCAACTACCAGACAGTTAGAAAACAACCTTTTTTTCTTCTACGAGTCTGCCTTGCTCAGGGAAGATAGTAAAAATTGTGATTAGTTAGTGGGGTGTTCAGCAAACAAATGCAGTTTTTTGGAGGCGTGCATTATGTTAATAGTTGAAAGAGAAGGTTCTGTGGGCCTGCAGAGGAGGACTGCGAGAGGGAAGCGCCTGTGCCCAGAAGGTCCCTGGGCCCTGTGGCTGCTCAGGCTCCTGAGCGGTGGCCATTTTCTGAGAGCGAGCTGGGGAAGCTCCGCCCCCGGTGCAGGCCAGGAGCGGCTGTAAAATGAAAGCACCAGCAGAAACTCAGCTGTTCCACTGCACAGCCTGTTCGTCAGACTTTTTTTTTTTTGTGAATACATTTACAGCATAATTTTTCTAAAGAGCATATTGTGGGTTTTCATCTGCAGTGGGCTAGGGCTTTGTTTTGGATGCTTTGCTGTGTTACGTTATAGACAAATCCCATGCACCCGCTCTAAAGCAGGAAAGCGGGGAACTCGACGTACAGGTTACTACCAGAAACTTATGTCCTGTTTAATTCAGTTAATTTGGGGGTGAAATGGGCAAAATGAACTGGAATTTAGTTCTTTGGCACGTTTTCCCGCTCCCCACCCATTTTCCCCATTGTCTCAACTGTCTAAACCACTGTGTATGACCAGCCCGGCCAGGGCTCTGCAGTCTTTTGTAGGAGCAGAGCCCCGAGCCTCTCCTCCACCTCACCTCTCGCTGTTGGCTTGTTCACCGCCTCTGCCAAGCCTTGTGTCTCCTGAACCCAGGGCAGAGGTAGTTTTTGCAACTTCTGGCCGTCTCAGAGGCTTGTGCCACCATGGCTGGCCTCGCTCCAAAGATCTGGGTACTGGCAGTGGTGGTTTCAAACTGGAAACAGGGAAGGCACCTTGGGGGAAATGGGAGAGTAGGGTGTATATCCAAGTGAGAGTATCTACCTGGTTAAGTAAACATCCAGGAGCCCAGGCCCATTATGCATGGTCTGTGTGCGGTGGAATTTTGGTCTGAAACCAGGCGAGAAGCCATGCAAACGGGCTGCCTGTGGAGGGAAGGAGGAGGAAGAGGAGGGGAGGTGAGCCCCGGCAGCCTTGCTCCAGGGTGTTCCTGCCAGAGACAGACTGTTTTCCAGGTTGCAGTGGTCAATTCCCATGGCCTGAGGTCGCAGCAGCAGCAGCAGCAGCAGCAGAGAGAGAGAGAGGCATCAGATGTAGCCTGTTTGGTTTACGAGTCCCAGAATGGAACAGGAAGAACCTATCAAAAGAAGCTCCTCTTCTGGGCATTTCACACCCAAGGCAGCCAGTAGGAACCAAACCCTCAGAGGCTAACACGGATGGTGTCAGGGGATCGGTGACAGCAGGCACATCCTAATGGGCCACATCTGTGATGCTGACCCACTTGATCCAAGGGTGCTTCTGCAGTATCAAGCAGCAGTCCCAGACTGGAGCAGTGTGAGAACGCTCCTCTCCCTCTCCACTGACATGTCATTGACCTGCATTCCCTTGAATTTACAAGACCTTCCCTCTTTGTTCAACATCTTTTTAACCACTCGCATTTCCCCTCTCGGTGCTAAGTGAGTCATAATGTCTGTGAAGCACTTAGCACAGGGCTGGACGTGTAGAAAGCGCTCAGTACATGCTAGTGTTCGTTATCATTGGCATTATCATCCCATTATAACTGTGATCATCGCGCCAGAGGCAAGGGCACATAGTTTCTTTAAATTCCATTGAAGCCTTGGCCCTCTCTTCCCTGACAGAAGCAAAGGAGGACTACACATACCATACCTTTTGCTAGACTGTCCTGTTTACTTCACCCAGTGCGCTATGAGTTAGGCTTTTCTTAGTATTCTGGCAATAAAGAGAAACAAGTTCTGCCACTGTAAGTGAGGTTGTGAGGCTTCAGCCATATGGGATGGCCTCTAGGGGGGCCCGGGATGTCAAGTAATTCTAGGGCGTTGTTCCAGGGTGACCTGACCAATGAAAAGCCATTGGACAGGGCTGCAGGGCGGTCCTGATGTTTGCTGCTCAAAGCATGGTCTTTGGACTGGCAGTGAGCCTCAAGCCCTACCCCAGACTGCAGTGTCCAGGAATGCACCTAAGATTCCCCCCACCCCCTACACACATGTTGCTGTTTTCAGAGCACTGCTCTAGACAGTGTCTTGCCACACAGAGACACCCGGACATATGCAGATTGGTCCATGTGAGATTGCCAACTTGCTGGCTAGGAGGCGTTTTGGGATAGTCTTAGGAGACGTGGATGGGGTTGTGGCTTTTGAGTTCTGCCATAGAAACAGATGATGGGGTGACCATAAGAATCTGATTCTGGAAGACTATTACAAGTGGGTTGCAAAAAAGGAAAACGTCTGCCTTTGGGAGAAAGAAAACCTTTGTGTATCTGGTGCGGCAAAAATAATTATAATGTGAGACTTTAATGAGGGAACATGAATGGGTATTAAAATGAGAGGTAATCCACTCATAGTGAAGATGTATGTGACCCTGGTGGGACCCATGATACTGGAGGTGTAACAGAATTTTAATTTTCTCAGTGTTAGTCACTGGCCACATGACCTGCTTCTAAGTTAGCATTTTGAGGGCCAGCTATGTAGCTCAGTAGCACAAGCACCTACCTGGCAAGTGCAAGGTCCTGAGTTTGATTCCCAGTACCAAAAAAAAAAAAAAAAAAAAAGAAGGGAAGCATTTTGAAAGACAGAAATAATCCCATTCTTCCATGGTAACCTATTGTCTGGACTGGAAACTGTGAGGCTGGTGAGGACAAAAGGTCCGCAGTATCCTAGGAAATCCTAGCTTCGTATCAAGTTCATCCAATTTAGAAAATGAACTAAATCTCTTCAACCCTACAAAATTCTTGTCTACATTTTAAAGGTAACATAGTCTAATTACACTTTTGTTGGTTTAGGGTTTTATTTTTTCCAGTCTGTGTGGTACTTCTCAGGTGGTTTTTGCCCTGAACACTTGGTGCTGTGAGGTCCCTTGACAGAACAAGGCTTCATACTCCCTGAAATCTGGAAGCGGACTGTCCCTGCCCCTTCCTCTTTTCTTCCTTCTTTTCCTGCCCTTGCTGAGGAAGAGCTTGGAGTTTATTGCTCCCATTCCTCCACATACATTATTGCCCTGTTGTCTGTAATGGGCTGGATGGTGTCGCTCCCCCATAGAAGATACATCCTAGGACCTGGAATCTGTGAGTATGACCTTATTAGGAAAAAGGGTCTTTGCAGATGTGATTAAGGATCTTCAGTGGAAATCATCCTGGATTATCAGGAAAACCTAAATCCAATGACAACACACACACTGGGCCTTATGGCACACACCTATAATCCCAGTACTCTGGGAGGCTGAGGCAGGATTGGATATTTGAGCCCAGCTCGAGCAAGTTAGCAAGACCTTGTCTCAGAACTGAATATATGTACATAAAAGAACTGAGGATATAGCACAGTGTGAAAGCCCTGGATTCAGTCCCGGGGGACGGGGAGGGACGAGAGATGGGGGAGGACAGAGGCATAAACCAAAGAAGACTGAACACAGAGGCAGAGGTTGGAGTTATGCAGCTGTAAGCCAAGGAAAGAGAACTTTAAAAGCCAGAAGCAAAGAAGGGCCCTACACACACACACATACACCATCTTGAAAGGGAACAAGGCCCTTCCAATACCTTGAATTTGGACTTCTAGCCTCTGCTATTGTGAAAGGATAAATTACTACTGTTTTAAGTCACCAAGTTTGTGGTAATTTGTGGCAGCACCCATAGTAAATTCTTACAGTGTCCAACCAAACCCAAACTTGGTCCAGAAGCCCTGGGAACGTGTTAAAAAGCAGATCCTGGTAAATTCAGTGTGGTGATGTGCGTGTGTAATCCTAGCTATGTGGGAGGCAAAAGGCCAGAAGATTGCAAGTTTGAGGACAGACTGGACAATTTAGTGAAATCCGATCTCCCAGTAAAAATTTTAAATGGCCCTGGGGGCTGTAGCTCAGGAATAGAATGTTTACCTCACATGCATAATCCCTGGGTTCAATCCTTAGTACCGTGAAAGAAAGAGGGAGGGAGAGAGCAAAGAAAGGAAGGAAAAAAACAGAATCAAATTCTGGGGCCTTGCTCCTAGGTATTCTGATTCAGGTTAGTCTGGGGTGGCACCCTGGTAGTCTGGGGTGGTACCATGGTAATCTGGGGTGACATGAAAAAATGGAATTGTCGCCAAGAGTCTCCAAGTGATTCTGCTGTGTATCCTGCATCCCTCAAGCTCCAACCTTGGCCCAGTTTACTTTCGTTGAGCAAATCCATGCTGTTGCTTACACCCGCTCCTCTAGGTTAGCGCACTGCACACACAGCCTCCTATTGGCAGCACAGTCCGTGCAGGCTGTCTGTGATCAGAGCCACCCATACTTCCCAAGTCCCCACGGGGAGCACAGACTTCATTACCTTTGCCACAAACCAGCTCTTTGCCTTGAGTACCCTGCCTGTTAAAGGCCTGCCCGCCCAATTACCAGCCACCGTTCCCTGATTTCCAGGTAGAGTCCCCTGTCTAGATACCGCTTTCTCTTCTTCGCTCACTGTCTCCCTGCCTGCTTTCTGCACATGCTTGCTCAGCACTGCTCCCAAGAATGACCTGTCCGCAAGTTCATCAAATCGTTCTTGTTTAAAGCTTTTATAGAAAATAAAGTTTTGTCACCACTTGCCATTGTCCAAGTTGTGCATTAAAATTGCCCAGAGAGCTCTTTGAAAAATCCCAATACCAAGACCCCACTCAAGACCAAATAAATTAGAATCTTGAGTTGAGGGCTGAGTATTCATGTACAGTAGTCAAATTCCCACAGTGATTCTGCCATGCAGTTAGGGGCAGGCTGCGGAGTTGGAGCATAAATCCAACCCGTAGTGATATCTGATGCCTACTGACTGGGGTCTTTGCAGTCGCCCTCCTCACTTCCACCCATGAGCCACCGTGCGTGAGCAGTGGCTACCTCCCCTCTTTGTTCTGCCCCAGATGGGTCCTTCTTGCGCCTCCTTGCACATGCTTAGACCTCTGCCTGGAACAGAAGGCCATTTTTTTCTCTTGGATTTAAGGAGACGCCCCCGTTCTTCAAGACTGAACCCCAACTATCTTTCCCTGAGTTTTCTTCCCCAAACTCAGCTTCAGGCTACTACCTCCACAAGTCCTGGATGCGCCCTCACATCCACTGTGACTATCGTGTAGGAGCCGTCCACATGTCTGCCTCCTGCTTTGCATCTTGGGGAAGGGAAGGGAAGACATCAAGGATTCAAAAGGGCCAGGTGAGAAATGGTTCCATCTCCCTGAACTAATGCTGCCTTATACCTCATTAGATACTTGTTAAAAAACCAGAACTCTACTGGATTTTAATGAATGTGTTGAAAATGTATTAGTGGTAGTAATATGTGACCTCAGTAACTGAACATTTGCTGGTTAAGATCTGTCTATTTATTGCTTTGTTTATATCACCATAACCCTTTCAGGTTTTACCCCCGTTACAGAGAATGGATTAAGCAGAATGCTGTGTGATCAGGTAATGCAAGATGACTGGAAACCCAAAGCAGACTACACAAGTGACCCTGCCAGTCAGCAGTGTGAGAATGGTCTATCAGCTGACCAGGAAAAACTGGTTTTATTAGTAAACACAATTAGTGATATATGGGAGCAACAGATACATCTTTTGACTTAAATTTCAGCTTAAAATAAGCATAGACATTAAACATGCCAATGAGAAGATGAGATGGGGCCAGCCATGGTGCTGCAGGTCTGTAGTCCCAGCACTTGTGAGGCAGAAGGATTGCCATGAGTTCAAGGCCAGCCTCTGCTCCATAGTGAGTTCAAAGCCAGGCTGGACTACATAGTAAGATGCTATCTTAAAAAAAAGATGGTGGCTTTTATACTCTAAGGGTTAGGTCACACAAATGCCCTTTTGAGTATGTTAGCAGTTAGTTTGAAACCCAAAGTCACACAAGATCAGGGTTACAAACCTAGCTTTGCCAGTTACAAGCTATATATGTGTGAGGGATGCTGGTTGAACTTTGCTGAGCTTCGCTGTCTCATGTTGGGAATGGAAATGTTATCTCATGACCCTTGAGGGTGTCACAAATAGGAAAATGCTGATGTGCATGAAAGTGACTTAGAAGTGGTGCAGGACTAAACAGGAACAAGGCTGGGTGTTCTTGTCTTTGTTCTGTGCTTGGGTCCAGAAAGCTGGCCTTTAGGCGGAGCCAGGAGGGGAAGGTGGCGTTCTGCTGGGTAAGCGGATGTGGGCCTGAAACAATGGCAGGCTGAATTCCGCGGCAGGGTGGGGCATAAGGATGCTGGCGTGTAGGCCCAAGAAAAACAAGTGGATTGAGCTACTTGGGAGAATGAGGGAAGAGAGAAAAATGGAAAAATGAATCTCGCTGTGTTTATTGAAACGAGAGGGGAGAGAAGGTAACTGGTTGTGGCTTTGCACTGAGTCACCTATAACTCAAGACCAATCCAGAGAGGATTAGATCAGTCCCAGGAAGCTTGGCATCTTGTTCTTTTAGGTTGTTCCCAATAGTTCCGCTCCTAGCAACGCTTAAGCTTTCTGGATGAGTTCACTTACCCTGAGCTCTCACTCTTGGGTCTGAACATAATGTTACACAAACACAGGCAGAGCTGCGCTTCACAGAGTCTTTTCCGGACAGTGTACTGTATATTCCATATCCTCCTCCTGAGAAAGGAAAGCAAGGCTTTATCTTTTTTTTCTGATAGATTGAAACACATTTCTTAGGGAGTCACCAATAAACGGTACTGCCCTTGAAGCGAGATGTGAGTGCGTGACAACAATCACCTTCAGTCTCGGTCCCTCACACCACCATCCTAAAATGGAACAGGAATCAGCGTAGCACGTTTAAGCAATCAGTAGATTTCTTTTGAGATAGAATTGTTGTTCTGAAATACACTGTTTCATAAGGATGGACCAAATGAGCACAATTTAATGGGAGTATTTTTTTTTTCCTGGTATCAGGAATCCACCTCAGGACCTTGCTCTTGCCAGGCAGATGCTTGCACCACTGAGCTATATCCCTGGCTCTGGGAGTATTTTAAGTTCAATTAAGTTTCCCTTTTATAGAGGATACCAAGGAAGGTGGAATGCTTTGCAAGGTCACACGGTGCTGTTTGAGGAGCATGGTATAGTAGGACTTGTGGGACAGGAAGCCTACATACCTGTTTTGGTCACTACATGAGACCTTCAGCTTCCACATAAAAGTTTCTTTATAGGAAAACAGCTGAAGAAAATGTGTATGTGGCGCCCATGGGACCCACAGGTGAGGAAGAGCTGTGGTGTGGCGGAGGGTGGTGTGGAGGCCCTGGAACACCTCAGTCTTCAGGCTGAGACTTCTGAAGAGAGTCCCACATTGGTGGGGCGGCCCCAAGCCCTGGTCACAGCCATCTCAGAAATCCCTTTATGGCAGACGATTAGCATGCAGGGCCACTAAAAGTCACGCCCTCTTTGCACTTCCTTATCGAAGACATCCCAGGCTCAGCTTACATTGAAGCAGTGCTTACTCATGTACCCTACTCATGTTGAGAAAAGTTTTGGGGTCTGGATTTGCCATCCCCTGGGGACCTGAGAGCATTTCTTTGTGTGGCTGTGGCCTCGTCTCATGGACGCTGCATTCTGAGCTGGGAAGGGGCTGTGGGCACCTGCCGTGAAGGAACCAAAAGGCTTGGCCCAAGGAATCAGGTGTCTAAGAAAGACTGCTTGCTCTTGGATGCAGGAACTTCTTGGGGGACCCACTGTACCAGCTCTACCCCTGTTAAGGCCAGGACCCCTGGAAGAGAGAAGGGACAGGCTCAGCAGCACAGAAAGAGCAAGGCCTTCCCTGAGTTGTGGTACAGCTCACAGGTACTATTTACCAGATAGAGCTGGTACGAGGCTTCCTGGGGAAGGCTCTGCTCACCCAAGGAAAGTAAACTGTGCCAAGGATGGAACTTGAGGAATGGAGTACATACAGCAGAATCACTTGGAGACTCTTAGCAACAATTCCATTTTTCATGTCACCCCCAGACCACCAGGGTGCTACCCCAGACTAACCTGAATCAGAATACCTAGGAGCAAGGCCCCAGAATTTGATTTTATTTTTTTCCTTCCTTCCTTTGCTGCCTCCCTCCCTCTTTCTTTCGTGGTACTAAGGATTGAACCCAGAGCTTGTGCGTGTGAGGTCAGGCAGGCCCACCTCCTGCACGCAGCCCTGCCTCCCTGGTCTAGGACACCCCTCTGTGCTGCCTCCTGTCCTTGCTGCCATGCAGAACGTAACTCCCCTAACTTCGTGGGAAAGCCCTCTCCCCACCAAGGTGAGGATGGGCCGGAAAGCAGGTGTGACGAGAACACAGTGCTGCTGTTGTAAAACGCATTGGCTTTCCCAGCTGATTTCCTAACATTCTGGCCAAGCCAACTGCCTTCTTGTTTCTGTGTGTACAGAAACCAGATAACACTCTAAGCGGAATGGCCTCTGGGCAGTCATGTTCAGTCCCTTAATCCAGGTGGGGCGGGGCAGTGCGAATGGGACTGTAAAAGTCCCTCACGGGCTGCAAGTGCCGCTCTGGCTGTTCAAACCCTGACCTCCTCCCTGGTTAGTCGTCGCTGTCAGGCACGGCACCTCTCATGGCCCTGTTCTGGGTTACCCAAAATAGTAGAGTCATAAATTTTATAACTGTTAACATGTAGTTATTAAATACATCCATCATAATATTATATTGTGATGCATGTGCCTATTTTTTGAACGTGTTCTTCTAAATACGTCACTGTACCCAAAATAGCGTATTCTCCCAAGGTCTTAGTATGGAAACTCTTACTCTAGTATTTTCAGTCTCTTGCTAAATATTAGTGTTTGCACTACCATCCAAGTGCTTATAAGCAGAAGCCCTGCTTTAATCTCAGAGGAGAAAAATAATGATACCAGAAGGGCTGGGCATGATGGCGTGTGCCTGTAGCCCCTAGCAGTCGGGATGCTGAGGCGGGAGGATCACCACGAGTCTGAGGCCAGCCTGGGCTCCAATAGTGATATCAAAGCCAGCCTGGACTACATAGCAAAGTCCTATCTCAAAAAACAAACAGAACCAGAAAGAGTCAGGTGTGGTGGTACATGCCTGTAATCCCAGCACTCAGCGTGAGTTTGAGACCAGTCTGGGATATATACTGAGTTCAAAGCCATCCTGAACTACATCGTGAGACCCCATTAAAATAAATTTAAACTATGCAGGAAAAGAGAGGATGGCCTGACGAAACAAGAAAAGGAAAGCTTAGAACTTACAACCACATCTGACAATTGCCAGTAATTTTAGTCAAGTACTTTGATAGAAGCTTGAACCATAATTTAGAATAAAGTACATAAATGTATTAAACTCCAAACAGAACCCCAGTATTATTATTGAGCAAAGCACAAGCTATTGAATCCTTCCAGTGGAGACTTAAATTAAAAATTCTCAAATCAAAAACCAAATGAAAATATTCTCTACAATAGACCATAACCAGACTGGTAACTCTCCTAAGGTCGCTAGAACAAAGTGAGAGCTCGGAGGCCCCAAGGCTGCTCTGCAGAGCTCCCCTTTGCATGCACAGCAGGGAGCAGATGTGATCTGGTCAGAGTCTGTAAACAGGCCGGCGGGGAAGTGAGGCAGAAAGCTGGGGACCGGAAAGCAGTGTCCCTCTCCAAAGCAGGCATGCAAGGCAACACACAGAGAATGCCCTCGTTTTTATTTGTGAGTTCATAGCCAAATTTGGGTGAGCTTTTGAATAAGAGGGAAAGTGCACATAATGGATATTTATTAACAATCTGAGTATTTCTCTTGCAAAGATTATTTTGACCCCGATTGTACCAGGCTTTTTGTCAGAATAGCTAAGAAATAGCCAACTTGAAAGATTTTTATTTAAATTGTTAATACCCTTTTCCAGGCAGCCTTAAAAGAAATGCTGACAGTGCCACTGAAGAAAGAAAACACAACCATTTTGATGGTGTTTAACACAATGTGGCGAGGTCTGGAGAAACTTTTCTCTGCATTAAGGAAGGGTTGGTTGGAGCCTTTCTGGGGTGCCAAGCAGTGTGAAGGGCCGGGGGGCTCTGGACCATTGAGGGATTTCACATTCCCGAATTTTGGGCCTAGAGCCTGGGCTTAGCTAGTACTTACTCCTGCTGACATCTGCAACTGATAATACAGTAATTTGATAATAGTTGCTACTATTTATGGAGCTTGATTTTGTGTTGTACACTACAGCAAACACTCATGGGTATTATCATTTGGTTCTTATGTTAACTCTAGTAGCTCC
This sequence comes from Dinomys branickii, assembly GCA_004027595.1. Lineage (NCBI taxonomy): Eukaryota > Metazoa > Chordata > Mammalia > Rodentia > Dinomyidae > Dinomys > Dinomys branickii. The sequence goes on from PVLD010004414.1 coordinate 83,761, forward strand.
CTTTGGCATATGGAGAAACTGAGGCACAAATTTAAGAAGCTTGCCCAAAGTCCTGACAGCACCAGGACCACGTGACACCAACGCCCAGGCGCTTTGTCATTGTCTGAGACTGGACACGCTCTGCCTTACCCTAATTACTCTTAGCTAAAATCCTGTTTATGAGTGGACTAGTACAGTGCTTTGGGGATCCCTCTGTCCTCTCACTTTTTATTCCCCCTACCGCTCCCTTTCTGTGCCCCCTTTTGTGGTAAAGCTTGCTTTATACTCAAATGGTAGGTGGTAAGCATTCATAACTACTGCCTTGGAACAAAAAATATATAAAAAGCAAAACTGATTAATTTTGAGTGTCACATATTTAAAGTTTGCATTTTTGCCAGGCATGGCAGTGCACCCCTGTGATCCCAGCACTTGGGAGGCTGAGGCAGGAAGATCACCAAGAGTTTGAGGCCAGCCTGGGCTACATAGTGAGCCCAGGCCAGACTGAACTACATAGCAAGACCCTGTTTCAAATATTGAATGAATGAATGAATGGTTTAAATTTGTAAGGAAAATTAAAAGTAGAATTTCATGGAAAATACTGAGTTTCCCTTGAGTATTTACCCCAGGGTACCCTTATCTCCAGGCACATTAGAGAAATTGCAACCTTCTGGCAGGGAGCAGGCCTGTACCTGGGGAAACGTACCCGGTCAAACATCACATGGGTGGCTCCCGGGCTGAGGCTGGGTACAACCTGGACCTCTGCTCATGACAGCCCCCTCAAGTCCAGACTATAGTTTGCCAGACGCAGGCTGGAGAGTAGTCCGGGGTGATGCCTTGTGCACCTTGATAGTTTGGTTTCTGGTACATGCATATTTCACTAAGTGCAACCAGACAGGCATGGCAAAGCCAAGTTTTTTAATACGTCTTGGTCCTCCTGGTCTTGAAGTGGACACTGTGTAACCACTCAGTGCCTGGCTTTGAATCCTAGCTCTGCTGCTCATTACCTGAATAATCTGGGCCGAGCTCCAGGGCCTCTCTGAGTCTCAGTTTTATCATTACCAAGCACATTGCTGTGAGGAGTCAGGGGTAATGTATGTGCAGTGCACAGGGGTGCCGGTGCACAGACAGCTTGATAGCCGCACTTGGATGGTATATTTACATGATCTTCCCACCGCCAAATGAGTAAGTCGCCGCGGCGACATTGCTGCATGTGGAGGGGATGTGGACGTCACTCCGCAGTTAGCCCTGGGAAAGGCTTCATGGCGGGGCTCCAGCATATGCAGGTGTCCTGATAGCTCCTTTCCTTAGAATGTAATTATTAGCCATAGGTCAACTTGTTGTGCTGCCCAGCTCTGTAATTTCCAGCAGGATATATACCAGTGAGACATAAAGCAGGATGCAAAAGCTCTGCCCAGCAGAGCCTCTCAAAACTCTTGATTTAGAGCTTTTTTCCTTTTGAGGCCCCATTTGTTAGTCTTGCTTGCACACTTATGCTGAGAGCCACCATGATAAGCACACCTTAGTACAGCGTGCCTTTCCCGTCTTGCTGTTGGTTGTCTGATGGAAAGAAAGAGATTCTGTATGTTTTTGCAAGGCACCATATGTCAGGGCACTGGGACACACAGAGTCCATAGTTCCACAGCCCACAAGCAGGTCATAGGCTCAGCCCATTCACCGGATCAGCTTCTCATGAGAGGAAGCCGAGGGAAGGAGAGAATGTGCTCAGAAGGAATTTCCAAGTGGTTAGAAGGAGTGAGAAGCCATGGGAGCGCCACAGGGAGGAGGAGATCCTGTGGAAACCAAGTTCCTTGCAAACACCCACATCAAGGCCTGGCTCTGTACATATGTGCTGCCAATTTTACAGTTTTTAGCATTAAGAAACAAAAACTAATATTAAAAGTTTGTTGCTGGTGCGGTCCAAGTACCCAAAACAAAGTCCCAGTCCCTGGCCGTTGAACAAAACCTACCAGCGGAACTTGAAGGATTGCTCTTCTCCTTCCTTTGAGCCAGAGCAGCAATAGTGAGCAACTGGTCAGTACCCTGGAGCTGTATTTCAGTTTGTTTAGGCAGTAATATCTTCCTGGGCAGCAGAGGGCCCTGGTTTGTCTTCTGTAGCTCAGCTCTGGGCCGGCAGGGCCAATTTGTTTTGTGTGTGGTGTTTAGGTTTTCCCTTTCCCGCATCAGATTACCTTCTTGATGTTTTTTATACTCAGCAAGGGTCTTCTCTCCCGGTAGTGTAAATGGAAAACAGCAGGCCAGTTCACACTGGTTGGAAAGCTTGGTAACATTCAGAAGTGGTAGCTCCATAAAGCTTAGTGTTGAGGTGCTTTTTGCTTTTGCATTTATTTATTAGGGTTTATTAGCAGCTATTATGGGGTAGTGATGGCTCCGAAGGCCAGGAACACTGGTAAACAGTTTTAGCCCTCACAGAGTTTGTACCCTGTGTTAAGGCACACATTCCTCAAATGTTCCTCTATAACTGTAGTTAGTAATAGAAAGAAAAGTATCCTTTGAGTAGGCAACAGGGAAAGCTGATTTGGGGGCAGGGTTTGGACGCAGACCAGGCAGGTCTGCTGCTATGGCTGGAAGAGCCTCCCCACTGCAGAAGCAGCTGCAGCACCATCCCTGAGATGGGGAGGACTCGGCACATTCAAGGAATGGAGAGAAGCCTTGTGTAGGTTAGAGCAACAGGAAATGAAGTCAGATCACAGGGAACCTCAGAAGCCTTTGTAGGAGTCATGGGAATTGCATGCAGGTTTCTGATGCGTCTCACCAGCCATGACCTGCCTAATACTGGCCAGGGGACCTTCCCTGTCTCAGCAGCTGCTCTGCCCTGGACAGTCTCTTCCCCCCAGTGCTCCTCTGAGGCCTCTCATGTAGAGGTCTCATGCTGCACCTTGACTGGTTCCTCCCCAGCAGGAGCATCATAGTCCCTGGGCCAACACCACCATCCCTAGCTTATACCCAGAAGGTAAGAGGCACAGGAAACCTTGCTTCAGATCATCATATCCTGGCTGCATGAATGTTTTCTGGGCCATGGAGCAAACAGTAGGTCTGACTGCATGACAGGCGTCACCCGAATAATGCCTACTGGACAGCTGTTGTTTACCTGGCGAGCTGTGAAGGATCCCAACACACATGCCCAACAGTGCTCAGATTGTCCTGGGAACAGCTGCCGCACGCAGGGGTCTGCTTGCCTTATCTCCAGTCCCCAGGGCTCCTATTTCAGGGTCTTTTGGTACATTCTTCAGTATCTTTCAGTGACTTCCTAGCATGTGACTCAGGCCTGCTGTCCCCTAGAAGTCTGCCTCTTAGATCCCAGTGAGAAACTTCTTTACAAGTGGTCTTGTATAATAAACCCATAGCCTGGACTCAGCTGTATATAGAGCAAGTCACCTGCCCTGACTCAATTACCGCTGTGTGTTCATGTGCAGGGGGCAGCGTGCACACACACACAACACGTGCTGCCTGCGGAGGTCACATGCTCTGCTGTAAGCGGGTCACTTCTCTGGGCTCGGTTTCTACACGTACACTATCAGCATGATAGTAACGTCAGCTTCCATATCTTGAGCATTGATTCCCCTAACTGAGTTAATGCTCTGAGCACATAGCAATACTTACATTTTACGTGCTCACTTCCTAGATTTGTGGAGGTGAGGAAATGAATTCATGTGCAGAGTGCTTTCCAACCTGAAACGTACCAGGTAAAATAATTTCATTCAGACTTGGATGGGGAATTCAGACCAATGAAAATTATGATTAGCAATATCTGTGGTAGCTGTCCTTACCTAGTATTGACTTACAAGTACGTGTCTATCGGCACTACAGGTTATTAAATTTTTAGAGGAATATCTACAGAGGGGCCTTCTGTGTATCAGGCCCTGTCCTTATTGCTTATGAGGCATCAGTGAAGAAAATCAAGATTGCTGAACTTGCAGGACTTGAATCCTAGCGAGGAAATGGACAGTAGATATAAATAAGTAAACGATATGTTGGAATATTCTGTCTGCTGTAGGAAAAAAAACAGATCAGGTTGAAGGTGGCTGGGCGTGAAGGGCAGAGGAACAGGTTGCATTTCAGTCAGGGTGAGCCGTTTATATTTTATATGAATAGATACTCCACTTATTCAACAAAAAAATTACTGAGTGCCTGCTGCTGTGTGCGGTGGCCTGGAGCTGTAGCCTGAGCAGTGAGCAAGGCAGAGGGACAAGATCATACCATCCTGTTCACCTCTCGCTATGACCTCAGGGCCAGAAAAGCTGCACCAGGTAGGGTCAGCAGGAGCTGGTGCTCTGCCCATGTTAGAAGACCTGTCCTTGCCACTAGCTGGAGGTTTATTCTTGTTTAGAATCCAGAGTGAGCAGCAGTTCCTCCACTCTCTGAGATCGCAGTCAACTAGAGAAGCAGGGCCACTTCCTTTAAACCGGGAGGCCCTTTAGGTTCCCAGCAAAATGTATTTGGCCTTTGAAACCAACCCCCCACCCCCGTCCATCTTTGTTTTTCCCATACTGGGGATTGAGCACAGGGCTTTCCCGCTGAACTGTATCCTGACCCTTTTTATTTTTTATTTTGAGACAAGGTCACAGTAAATCACTAAATTGCCCCAGCTGGGCTAAAACTTGTAGTCCTCCTGCCTCTGCCTCTCAGAGTACTTGGATTACAGGTGTGCATTACCACACCCGGTTTGAAACCAATTCTTAATGGTTAGCTCCCCTACAAGAAGAAGTCTCAGGGCTGCCCTGGGTTATCCTGCCCTTGGTCCTCATCACGTTCAGATTTAAACTGCCTTATGAATTCAAGAATCTTTGCACGTAGGTAGAAGTTGATTGAAACAAGAACACAGCGTCAGAGGGCTTCAGAGACCGATTCTCTGATGGCACTTACCAGGTTTCCTAAGCAAGCAGGTGTCCCGGCAAGCTTCATCCTGAGGGGAAGGTCGGGTAACTCAGACTACCCTGAAACATTGCTGCATTTCAGAAAAAACAAAGAAACCAAACCTCCTTTCCGCAAACAAGCGACCTAGAATGTTTCACCGGGCCCTTGCATCCTTCATGAATCTGACAGTACTTGTTCTTACAGTCTGGGTGCACGCAACTACACGTCCAGAGCTGATTGTTTAGCTTCTCAAGATAATAGGTAAGGTTTTGTCAGCCACCCTCCCTCTCTCCCCGTGGGGTGCACGCTAGCAACCCCCGTGGCAGCTTAGAGTCCCCAAAACGTCAGTTAAACAAACAAACCACCTTTGTCCCACTGTGCCTTCTTGCTTGAATAATCTGATAGCGTTAAGTGCTTGAGAGCCTGATAAGGTAGCTCCTCTGTGCCGCTTTTTGGCCCACATTTAAAAGATGAAATCAAGAGGATTTTCCTTTTCCTAGACTCAGCCCAACTCTATAAAGAGCTTCTGTTTTGTAATCTGTTTTGGAGATCTGATGCATGTGTCTCTAACACCCCGTCACGTGAGGCCTGACGTAGATACCTAACAGGGCTGTGTGCAAGGGACGTGCGTGGGATGGCGGAGCCAGCTCCCTGAAGCAAAATGTCTTTTGTCAGAACCCTTCCCGCAGGGACTAGCAGACCTGCGCAGTAGATCCTGCCTCCGCATGGGCCCGCACAGGCCCAGTATGGACTGCAAGTTTGACTTTTGCAGGATTCCAGGTCAGTACGTCTCCTAATACAGCGTGTTCTTTTTTTAGTTAGGGTTTACTTCGGAGTTTCTTTTTATAGAAGACAACGTGCAGTGGGGAGGAGGAAGTGGCTCTGGCGATTCAGTTTTATTTTTTATTATTTTAGGAGTTGAGTGGCTAAAAATGCTGGCAAGAGGGTTCTTGTCTTTGATCTCTGATCAGAAAAATGGGGTTCAGTCTAGCCCCAGAGAGTGGCCGGAAGTGACTTCCAGTCCTCACATAACTGGCAAGAGTGACTGCGCTCCCCTCTCCGTCATGTCTTAAAACATTTACTAAGGAAAATACACCAGATTTTACTAATACGCCCTATAGATGGTTTATCCACATACGGCTATAAAAGGCTTATAATAGATATGTTGGCTAATGATAGAGAGGGATTTTTCAAGGTTTCTGTTATTAACTCGTGAGAGCTTATATGAGAATTATTATTGTAAAGTTTGTTTGTTTTTACTTCTGTATATTTCAGTAAAGTTGCCTTAACTAATTGGATGGACAGCAGATTAATTATGCTGGAAATACTAGCACTGTTACCTTTGTTTTTAAATCCAGACCCACAATGACGGAAACAAGGCCTAAAAGCAGTGTCACAGCTGTAATGGGAAGGAGCTCATTTTTAATAAGTGAAGGACTGGAATTGTTTGGGTCGGCTCCTGTGGCCTTGCTAATCCTCAGGCATGGAGCGCAAGGATCCCAGCCACAGTAGATTGTTTAAGTAGAATGTGGACAGCAGGCCTTGGAAAGAAAAGTTTCCCCTTCACGTGGACAAACATACTGATCCCGCTGGAGTTTCAGCCATGTTGAAATCTAATCTTAAGTCATCACCCCAAGCCTGGAAAACTGACAGGTGTAGAAAATATGTGTGTGCCTGTGAGTGTGTCTGCCTGTGTTTCTCTGTCTCTTGAGTTCCCCGTCTGCACCCTGGGAGTTTCTGCTGTGTTTTACCAACTTGTCTTCACTTTGTCTTTGGTCCTTTTGTGTTTACATTTGATTTACTTTATTCACTAAAATAAAATAATTTTCTAGGTGGACATGGACTGGTATCTACCCATAATCCCAGCTACTCAGGAGGCTGAGGCAGGAGGATGGAAAGTTTGAGGCCAGCCTGGACAGCTTAACAAGATCCTGTCTCAAAATAAGGAGGGCTGGGGCTGTAGCTCAGTGGTAGAACACTTGCCTAACATGCATGGAATTGTCTGTTCAGTCCCCAACACCACATACATACACATGTACATACTTACATAATACTGTAATAAAATCATTTCTTGGTGGTAGAAATGTTTTTTATTGGTGAATATAGTAGTTCTGTGATACAGTAATTTTATAAATTTTTAGTCCCATAACCTGCTTATATTTTCAAATCATTAAAGGCCCAGACCTTTTGTGTATCACAGTTTTGTCTAACAATATTTACCATAGTTAGCTGGGTATGGTGGCACATGCCTGTAATTCTAGCACTTGAGAGGCTGAAGCGGAGGATCACCACAAGTTCAAGGCCAGCCTGAACTACATAGAGAGACCTGTCTCATAACAAAACAACAAAAAGTTAACATATTCAAACATCTTAATGAAAAAATTAAAAGCTACTGACTTATTAAAAATGACTGTAATAAACCCAAGTTCATGATAAAGTAAAATTTTATTAAAATAACTATATTCTAAAGCACAAAATACTGAAAGGAATGGTATTGTATCACATTTTTGCAAATAATGTATGGGTTTGGCTTAGTGGAAAGACAGCTGGATTTTCATGTCTATGCCTGCATTCAATTGTAATATATTTTGAATTGTAATAATGTTTTACCTGAGGTATATAAGGAAAATCCAGCCTTACAGAAATAGGTGGAAAGGGGAGATGTTTTTAAATAGGCTTTTCAGTTAACTGTGGATATTTTTGGTACTACTCCAAAATTTGACAGGTGTTTATATATATATAAATATTTAAATAAATACATATTTATATAAATAATTTTATATAATTTAAATATTTTAATATTTATATAAATATATATTTACATAAATCATTATATATATATAACCACCTATATAAATATATATTTGTATTTTTTAATTCAAGCATGAAGGATTGATAAAATATAATTTTTATTTCCTTAATTGGGTGCTATTGGTGTGATGCCTGCAATTTTACCCTGCAGTTTTGCACCACTAGTACACATATCAACCTAATTTTTAAAAAGCAAACAATGTCTTAATATTATTATCAACTAGCTTTACTTCATGAACCTAGAAAAGGGTTATAGGAAATTCAGGGGACACACTTTAAAAGCTACCAGGTTGCCAGGCGTAGTGGCACGGGGAGGCTGAGGCAGAAGGATCGCTATGAGTTCAAGGCCAGCCTAGGCTACATAGTGAAGTCAAGGCCTGAACTATACAGTGAGACCCTGTCCCAAAAATAAATAAATAAATAAGTAAATAAAATAAAAGTGTCTGGGTGAAGGCTGCTTCTGACTTAAACCGCTCGAATCCGTCCCTCTGAGCCTGCCAGCACTGCCTGCTGAATGCACTCTGCCCTCTATCAGTTTTGGCTGGTGTTGCTCACAGTAGTCCTTGTGCTTAAAGCATCCTTCCCAAACCCTTTCGTTTACTCACTGACAGAAGTAATCAAAGGCCCCTATAAGTACACTGTCACTTAATCATCTAACATTTGTACATAAGAAAGGCCTACCACGACCAAGTCCAGTCACTAGTTGGCAGTTGTCTTTTTTTTTTTTTTTTTCGAGATAGGGTCTCACTATGCAGGTCAGGCTGGCCTTGAGTTCACTTTGTAGCCCAGGCTGGTCTCAAACTCGCACCGATCCTCCTGCCTCAGCCTCCCAAGTGCTAGGATTACAGGTGTGTGCCACCATGTCCGGCTCTGGCAGTTGTCTTTCTTCCCCTCAAATCTGAGCTCCTTGGAAAAGGAAATCTGCCTCACTCCCCCCCACGTCCCCAGCCCCCAAGCATCACACCTGAGCACACTCAGTGTTAATATACTATATCTACTGGATAAAATTGATAGAAGAATGAAGGTTCTTTTACATGTGTCAAGAGAAATCAAAGTGCTACTTAATGACTATGACTTCACAGGACTTCTACCACACAGAGGTACTCCTCTGAAAGGTGTTAGGCATGGATTTTTCTGAAGTTACGAGTATATTTTAGTGACGTATATAATAATATTCTTATATATGTAATTCTAGCTCTAAGAATGACAATTATTTTGTTAAGTGTTAACTGCTAGCCTTTTGCTAACCTCTAGCTGAAGAACACGAGAGAAGAAGAGAGGGTCCACAGAAGTGGGAGGGGCTTTGTCTACAGTCAGTGGACAAAGGACACTTGGCAGTGCTTTTAGCCAAGTGTGAAATACCGTACAGCAGGCCTTCGGTATCTTCAGATCATAGGTCCATGAGTCCAAGGAACCAATGCTTAGAAATGCTTCGAAAAATTACATCTGTACGGAACATACACAGATGTTTTTCTTGTCATTTCATGTACAATATAGCATAATAACTATCTTTATAGCATTGCATTGTATTAGGTATAGTCTAGAGATGTTTTAAAGTGTACAAAAATGCATGCATTGGCTGTATGTAAAAGTTTATGAAGAACTTGAGCATCCGTTCATTGTGGTATCTACGGAGGGTCGTGTCGCTCATCTCCCCAGAATACTGGGGTGACTGGGTTCCCAGATGGAAACAGAGCCAACTGGCGGAGCCGCTGGAGAATATTTTGGAAGAAGCAGCAGTTTTAGTAGAATTAGACAAAATAGATGGCATCCACACAGACCTACGCCGAGACAGCAGCCGCCGTTCTGAACCGCTTAGCGTGCGCTCTGTCCGATACGAAACTGCCCAGTCTGGGTGGATAATGAATCAAAATACCGTAGGGACTTCAGAGAAGCCAAATGGTACCAAGGACATGTGAGGCGGTGGATGAGATGGTTCCTACAGGGCCCCGAGCAGAGACCTCGGGGAAGACAAAAGTGGTATCGGCAAAGATTGTGGTGAAGACGGATCCCCGTGAAGGACTGGGGTGTCGGGGGAGCCGTAAAGATCCCACTTAATCGAATTCCATTTCTGCTTATAGAAGTCATGTCCCACATGTCTAGGAAAGATTCCAATTCAAGATGGTAAATGAGTAGAACTCACATTAAACAAAGTAAGGTAATAGTGGCATCAGAAACCCAGGCACAAAATGGCTGTAGCTAGACAAAAGTTAGCTCTAAGCATCCTTGTCTCAAGAATTAAGAGAAACGTGACTATATGGTTCTTATTAGCCAAACTGAAGACCTTGTTAATGGAAAGGTACTTTTTCCTTTGGTGAATTTGATATAAGAATTTATCAAATGGATGATTGATTAAAGGAGGTTAAATTCCATCAGTGGCCCAGCTCATAACAGCAGCTTTCCAAAAAGGTAGAGAGAGATCTTTGTGTGGCCATTTTAATGTCATGTGCTACCTGCCCTTCTCCAGCATTAGAAAGTCATTGCCACACGCAGGTAAAGACGTACCCTCAAGCTACCTGGCTTTCTGGAGCCCGCACTCGTAGGGTAGCCCAGAGAGCTATGCTTTGTTTTTAAATGCAAGAATGATCCTTCTAGTCTTTTGAGTGAAAGGTAGATATACCAGGGTATTTCACTGTGTCTCCCGTCCCCATGGACCATATGTGTCTTATTATAAGCGGGAAAGCCACTGGTGTGGTCCTCCTTCAGTAGAATATCAGTGGGTCGTCCCTGCTGATCACAGGTTCACAGTATGTAGACTTATGAGATTTTCCCGTCACTGTGCACACGTGTGTGTGTGTGTGTGTGTGTGTGATATGTGAGAGTAACATAGAGAGAAGAAGAAAGATGAGATCCTCAGGCCAGACCAAGAACCACTGTTCCTTTAAATTGTTCTGAGAAATCTGTCATGAGACACATTCTTGTAGACTTAGAAATACACTTTCCTGGTATTGTGCTTTGTGTCGTTTTCGTTTGCCTTCAGGACCTCACAGAATCCTCTTTGAAAACCCTAGGGCACTTGGGCAATAGCGAAGGGGAAATCAGAAAAGGACAGGGACGGGTCCCCATCAGGGCCACCAGAGGGGAGAGGCAGGGGCCCCTGGTGTCAGACTCAGTCACACGGACAGCAACTCATGCTACAAAGGAGAACGACTTCTTCTGTTCTTGCCACTTCCCTGAGCCAGTGATACCTTCACACACAGGGACCACTAAGTGGGGGAAGCTTTCTAAATTTTTTTTTCTTGCTTCATGGATTATATTTGGATCAGTTCATCAGCATTATCTTTAAAAGGAGTTAAAGGGCTTGTGGCAGGGCCATGACAATGTTCAATGTAGCACCACTCAGTGACAGTGTGCCCCTTAACATTTGGGGAACCCCCCAAATTCGGCTGTGTATTTAGAGTTACAGTTTTTTTGTTTTTTTTTTTAATATTCTGGGAGGATTTCCAGCTACAGCTATTAGGATGGCATGAGGAATAGGCTGGTAAGAAGAAGACTTAGCTTCTAATGTTGGCTCCAGATCTTAGGAAGAATAATGGAATAAAATTAAAACCTGAATTTTTATAACAAAAAAGGTTTTTTTTTCCTCAGAAGTTGCACATAGCCTAAAAATAAAGAAGCCGCTGTGGAAGGGGCTCTGACCATTTCTCTCCTCTTATTTCAGATGACAGTCATGTCCCTGTCCAGGGACCTCAAGGACGACTTCCACAGCGACACGGTGCTCTCCATCTTAAATGAGCAGCGCATTCGGGGCATTCTGTGTGATGTCACAATCATTGTGGAAGACACCAAATTTAAGGCCCACAGCAATGTCCTGGCCGCTTCCAGCCTTTATTTCAAAAACATCTTCTGGAGCCATACGATCTGCATTTCCAGCCATGTCCTGGAGCTGGATGATCTCAAAGCTGAAGTGTTTACGGAGATACTTAATTATATCTACAGCTCCACGGTCGTCGTCAAGAGACAGGAAACAGTCACTGATCTTGCAGCTGCAGGGAAAAAGCTGGGAATATCGTTTCTGGAAGACCTCACTGACCGTAACTTTTCCAGTTCTCCAGGTCCCTATGTATTCTGCATTACTGAAAAGGGAGTGGTTAAAGAAGAAAAAAATGAGAAAAGGCACGAAGAGCCAGCCATCACTAACGGGCCGAGGATCACAAATGCATTTTCCATCGTTGAAACAGAAAATAGTAATAACATGTTTTCTCCGCTGGACCTGAGGGCAAGTTTCAAAAAAGTCTCCGACTCCATGAGAACAACGAGCCTTTGCCTGGAGAGGACGGACATCTGCCACGAGGCAGAGCCGGTCCGCACCCTCGCCGAGCACTCCTACGCCGTTTCATCCATCATCGAGGCTTACAGAAGCCAGCCTGCCCAGGAGCGTCACAGCAGTTCACCTGGGAAAGCAGGTAAAGAGAATGGGGAAGCTCTTGCCGCGAAACTGAAAACATGCCAAAAGCCAAAGACCTACTCCCTACCCCAGGATTCTGATTCAGCCACAGAAAACGTACCAGCCCCTCCAGTAACCAACCCAGAGATTCATCAAGAAAAAAGCCCACAGCCAGCTCCAGTTCTCCCTCATTCAAAACCTCTCAGCAGCGAGGGAGATGCCCGTTTTTCCAGGGAAGATGAAAACCAATCTTCCAGTATTCCCGGGCCGCCCGCAGCAGAGATCCCGCCTCTCGTTTATAATTGTAGCTGTTGCTCCCAGTCCTTCGACAGCAGTGCTCTGCTCAGTGCACACATGCAGCTTCACAAGCCCACCCAGGAGCCGCTGGTGTGCAAGTACTGCAGCAAGCAGTTCACCACGCTGAACCGACTCGATCGGCACGAACAGATCTGTATGAGGTCAAGCCAGTTGCCCATTCCTGGAGGAAACCAACACTTTTTAGAAAATTATCCTACCATTGGACAAAATGGTGGTTCCATCACAGGCCCAGAACCTTTACTATCTGAAAATAGGATTGGTGAATTTTCCAGTACTGCAACTACTCTGCCAGATGAGGACCACATGGTTAAATTCGTTAACGGGCAAATGCTCTACAGTTGCGTTGTGTGCAAACGTAGTTATGTGACCTTGTCCAGCCTCCGCAGACATGCAAATGTCCACTCCTGGAGAAGAACATATCCTTGCCACTATTGCAACAAAGTGTTTGCATTGGCTGAGTACAGGACAAGACATGAAATTTGGCATACAGGCGAAAGGCGCTATCAGTGCATTTTCTGTCTTGAAACTTTCATGACCTACTATATACTAAAAAATCACCAGAAGTCTTTCCATGCCATAGATCACAGGCTTTCCATGAACAAAAAGACAGCAAATGGAGGCTTGAAACCTACTGTCTACCCATACAAACTTTATCGGCTACTGCCTATGAAATGCAAGAGAGCTCCTTATAAGAGCTACCGAAATTCTTCCTATGAAAATGCTCGAGAAAACAGACAAATAAGTGAGTCTACACCTGGTACCTACGTTGTCCAGAATCCATGCAGTTCCGAATTATCTGCACTGAATTTCCAAAGTAGTGCAAACACCCTGACCAGCAGCCCAGCCATCCCATTAGAAGCATCTGCATGTCAGGACATCCCCGCTTCTGCCAGTGTGCAAAATGCAGCGGGCACCAAATGGCGAGAGGAGACAATGAAGATTGACCTGGACGGTAACTTTTATTCAACTGAGGTATCAGTCTCTTCTACAGAAAATGCTGTCAGCTCTGACCTGCAGGCAGGAGAGGGACCCATTTCATCCTTGAGTAATGGCAGCGAGCACTCACCCTCTGTGATCAGCTACAGCGGCCCCGCGCCCTCAGTCATTGTGCACAGCAGCCAGTTCTCATCAGTGATAAGGCACAGCAATGCCGTTGCTGCCATGGCCAGCAGCAGCCACAGGGCCCCTTCAGACCCAGCTGGCACTCAGTCCCTGAAAGGTGACAGCAAGCCCGAGACAGATAAAGCGGGTAGATTTGCAAGCCGACCCAAAAGCAGTAAGGAGAAAAAGAAAACTGTTCCCTGTAACAAGGCGGAAATTCCAGAGGAATTGAAATACGTTGCTGATCCTGGAGGGTCATTAAGCAAAGCCACAAATACAGTTGAAGAAACCAGTAAAATCGAAACGTATATTGCAAAACCTGCTCTTCCTGGAACCTCCACAAATAGCAACGTTGCACCACTTTGCCAAATAACAGTGAAAATTGGGGATGAAGCCATCGTGAAAAGGCATATCCTGGGATCTAAACTGTTTTACAAAAGGGGAAGAAGATCCAAGTATCAAACCCAGGAAGAGACAGCGCCCCCGGCGAGTGACCCAGAAACCCACAGAGACAGCCCGCTTGGGCTTTGCCAGTCTGAGTGTGTGGAGATGAGTGAAGTATTCGATGACGCAAGTGATCAGGATTCCACTGATAAGCCCTGGCGTCCTTACTACAACTACAAGCCCAAAAAGAAATCCAGACAGCTGAGAAAGATGAGGAAAGGCAACTGGAGGAAGGAACATGGGAACAAGAGCCCAAGCGGTAAGTGTAAATACCCAGCAGAACTGGACTGTGCCGTGGAGAAGCCGCCTCCAGACAAGGCCTTTGAGGAGGAAGAAAATAAAGAGATGCCCAAGCTGCAGTGTGAACTCTGTGACGGAGACAAAGTGTCGGGAGCTGGAGCCCTGGGCAGGCCCCACCGGCATCTCACTTCCAAGCCTTATGTCTGTGAGCTCTGCGCCAAGCAGTTCCAGAGCCCTTCCACGCTCAAAATGCACATGAGGTGTCACACTGGAGAGAAGCCTTACCAGTGCAAGACCTGCGGACGGTGCTTTTCAGTGCAAGGAAACTTACAGAAACACGAACGCATCCACCTGGGCGTGAAGGAGTTCATCTGCCAGTATTGCAACAAGGCATTCACCCTGAACGAGACCCTCAAAATCCACGAGAGGATCCACACCGGCGAGAAGCGTTACCACTGTCAGTTCTGTTTTCAGAGTTTTTTGTATCTCTCCACAAAAAGAAATCATGAGCAGAGGCATATTCGGGAGCACAATGGGAAAGGTTTTGCTTGCTTCCAGTGCCCCAAAATTTGCAAAACAGCTGCTGCCCTTGGAATGCACCAAAAGAAACACTTGTTCAAAAACCCAAGTCAGCAGGAGAAAACCAGTGACATGTGCCATGAAAACTCGGATCCTTCCGAGAATCAACATTTTATTGATTCAGAAGACAACGACCAAAAGGATAATGTACAAACCATTGTTGAAAATGTCCTTTGAGTGGCAATAGTTAGGAAAAAAAAACCTTCAAAAGATAAGTTGGTGGGGTTTTTTTCTTTCTGTGTTTTTTTCAGGTTTTGTTTTGTTCACCTAAAAGTCATGAAGGAGTGAAATGTTTTTAAATTTTTTTTTCTTGTGGGAAAACTGCAGAAAAAGGATCCTAATATCTACTTTGGGTTTTAGCACTAATTTCATGCAAAGTGCACAAAAACAAAATAGCTAAATCTTCCAACTTCCCAAGTATGTTGTGAATATCTTGTGAAAGTTCTTAGCTGTGGTATTTCTACCAGTGCAAAAGAGGAGTTTAATTTTAGCCTAATTTAAAACTTTCTAGTGAATGCTGGTTGCTGGCTGCTGAACTGTCTTTAGTCACTGGAGAAAATCAGGGTCAGATACAAAGATGGCATCTTCGAAATGTGTAAAATGGTAAATGAGCTATGACAGTATTTATTTCCATCTGGCTTCTGCACTATTAAAATGTGTTTAAATTAATGGATACATATGAAATACTTAACAGTGTAATTGAAAATATGTGTGTAATGAGTAACCCTCAAGTAGGACGTTCATACATTATCTAGAACTACTTTTCTGCAACATAAACCTTGTAAAATACGTATATAAATCGCTATAACTTTTAACTGTTCATATCCCCTATAGAGAATTATAAGCAATAGATCTGCAAATAATGAAAACTGGTGTAAAAATCAGTAGAAAGCATTTTGAATGTGATTTAAGAGCATGTGTATGCTTTTAGATGGAATGCTGTGCTGTTCTCTTGAGTTATGGCAAGCTGTTCTTAGAACTGGTCTCCAGTTGCAGAAAACATGGGTCACGCCTTATCTGTGAGCAAAAGCCTTCCCAGAATTTACCTATGCTGTATAATACTGTGCAACAAAGAAGGGTCAGATTCTTCTGAAACTTTGCCGTCTTCCACCATCTCAAGGCCATGGATGTGGAGGTTTAGACAGATTTAATGGTTCAAATAAACTTGGAAAATCCCATTCCACTGAAGGAGTGTCTGGGAGGTTTATTGCAAGGCACACAGTTGCTGGTAAATTTCCAGGCCCTTGAAAGTGACAGAAAGCCTGATCCCTACAGTTACTAGCCTTCCTGGAGATTATGCAGCTCACAAATGCATACTGACATAAAACGAAAGGACAGCAGAAATACACACACATTGACTTGAGTTGGCAAGAGCAGGTGATGACCTTCCTTGCCTCAAGCAGTAGCTTTGATTTTGCGGGGTCAGGAAGATAGGCAAGGTACTGTCCTTTACTTACGTTGCTCAGAAACGTACATGTAAAGCCAAGTGCTTTGTCTTATTTGCAGACATCTAGTCCCCTTACTAAAGACTTAAGTTTTTTAATGTTCTTTTAACTGACCCAGAATATGAACATTGCGCTGAAAAATATAATTACCCTACAGGATATTCTATCATGTGGACTAGGTTCCTGGAAAGCTGGAATTCGTGGTTGTTTTAAAACTTCCAGAATAGGAGGCAGAGAGAATACATTCCTATTCTTTGGTCACCCCGATGAGCAAAATTCCAAACTCAGCTCAAGGCTGACCATCAGTCATTCACGTGCACTGGATCTGATGGGAGCGCAAGGTCATCTGAGGCTGGAAGGTTTTCATTATGAAGAAGTAGCTCAAAGGACTCCAGATTCTCTCAGCATGTGTTGTGATGTCTCCGTGAAGAAAACTTAGTAGGTTTTGGGTGGGCCAGAAAACATTCACACACCCAGAAAAGGATATGATTCAAGTTCACCTTCTTATACCATAGTACTTTGCTGTTAAGTAACCCCGATATTATATCTGCCTTTATCTTTCGTTTATCAACTTTCACTTCCATGCAGTATTATATAGTACAGAAAAATGGGAAAATGCAAGCAAACTCTACTTTATATGTTGTATATATGTACCCCTGCACCATCTTTGGGGTTTTGTTAAGAAAACAGTCACAAAGGGCTTACGAAAATCACTTTTAAATTGGTAATTAGAATATTGATAAGCAATCTTGTGATCCATTTATTTGTTTTCTGTTAGGACTATGAACCAAGTAATTACATATTTTAGTTACTTTGATTTAATGACAACTATATAATTATTACATGTAGTGATGTCTCCCAGCCCTTACATGTGGATATTTTTTAAGTGGACTTGTATGCTGATAATTCTAGACCAAAGTAAATATGGCAGAATATTTATACATGAAAAAGTAATTTTGCAAATATTTTCTATAATTGTATTATTCATTTAAAATGTTGATAGCTTGTGTTAGTTTCAGGGAGGGGTGTATATTTTGATAAAAATACTTGACTTTGTAATTCTGTATATTCTATACAATTTATAGCAGAGCCGTTTTAAGACAACCTTGTCGCATTCTTTTGTTAATTGTGAAAATTTTATTCTGAGTGATGTTTAAGTATGCATCGAGTACATAATGACCAACTAGAATGAAAGTAAGTGTAAACAGTGAACATACTGTATGCTGTACAAGATATATTGTAACTTGCTGTTTTAGCATCTGTATTTTGGTTAGAAGATATTATTAAATGCAGATGTTAAGGGTCAAGAAAGGTCTAATTTTATTTTTAGAAATAATGACTATAAACTTGGTTTTGCTTGATTAAAATAGCTTATTTCTACGTTAAGTCTCTTTTTAACTGTTTTAATGTTCTTTGGGGCAGCTGTTTCTTCTGTGTGAGTCACAGCTTTGTCACACATAGTATTCGTTCAGAATATTCGTTTCCTTGTTTACATTTTGCAGTACCTACCTACATGTACAGGGCTCACGTGGATTATGACATTAATGAAGAACATGAAGCAAGAGAGATTGAAGTCTTCTGTTCAGAGTTTTGGGGTAGGCCTGATCTGATAAGGATAAGCTTGGGAATATTCTGTCCTCCTCTCCCACAGGAAACGGGGTCCATCTGTTGGTAGCACTCCCAAGGTAGACCTGATTGTCGACGTCACGTGGTGCCTCTGAGACGGTCTCGCAGCTGGCAGAGCCAAGATTCCAGCATCGGTCTGCCGGCCCTGTCAGTGCCTGTGTGCGTGTGCTCCTCAGTGCCTCAGAGAACGTTAGACCAAACAGAGAGCAGAGGGAAGAGCCAGGACAGTAACGAAGCCTTAGGACAGTAGTTTTTATGATGACTGCCAGCGAGGAGCTTGAGGGAGGCTGTGTTGGGCTCAGCTTCACCTGACTGGGGCTTTTTTTTTTTGGTACTGGGGACTGAACTCAGGACCTTGTGCTTGCCAGCCAGGCGCTTGTGCTGCTGAGCTATATCCCCAGCCCTGGGGCTTCTTTTATATCCGTGGATATTGCCCTATGAAATCAATGTTCAAGAGTTTTTATCCTATTTTTTGTCTTTTTTTAAGAATATGGAGTAAAACTTTAATGTAATGATAAGCTAATGAAACTATCCTACCCTTAGGGAATCCTGCAAGTACATACAGTTAGCCACAAAGGCTAGTATCAAAGAGGGTGTTAGTGGCTTGAGCAGCATAGTTCATGACTAACACGAAATGAATTTAAATTTCCAGGCTGGCAAAGAATCAGTTTTGTATTTCAAGGGCTATCCAAACGAGAGTCACCAAAAACTGTTAGCTACTAAAATGAACTTCATTATCTACCAAAACAATGGAGTTAATATTTAAAGAACTTGTAACAACTGAGAAAATACCTGAATTTAAAGCAAAAATAATAATAATAATATAATAATAAATCATGCAAGGTAACACTGCTTGAACCTATTTTTTTAATTCACTCAGGTCTTTTTTAAAATTATTTTTTATTTTAGTTCAGGTCCTTTCATTTATGTTGCTGTCCTTCCTTGCTTATCACCTATTTGCTGATTTGGCTCTGCTGTACCCCTCAGTTAATTATCTCTTTACATTTCCCCTCGCCAAATCCTGGCCACCTATTTTGCTTCTGGAGAGACAGCAGCCCCCTTTGGTTTCTCCACGGTTGCCCCTACCAGTGAGCAGGCAAGCATATTGATGAGTGATTTTTAAGACTATTCACTCTAAATTTAGCTAACTGATGGAAGAACTGGCAACAGATGTGGTTATATTGATCTCATTAGTAACCTGTTAAGATACCAGTTCCATTCTTTTAGAGCTATTTTTGGTGAAAATCAAAAGTGTTCTTTAAAATTGTACGATTTCTGAGTAAAGGGTAAATATTTCTGCCACAAGAAAATCTGTTACACGGATTTTGAAGATAAAACAAAGCTAGTTTCTATAAAACCTTAATTTATGTATCCAATACATGCTTGCGTGGTCAGCGTTTCATCAGGGCCACAGCTGTAGAGGTTTGAAGCAGCCTTGAGTTCAAGCGAAAGAGACTGATCAGAAATAGATCACGAAACGGAGCCCTGAGCTCCCGGGGGCCCAGAATCAGCGGGGAACCAGGACTGAGGCTGGGTTTCACCAGAGGAGTCAGCGTCAGACTGGAGTGAGGAAGTCACCCCAGGGGGTGTAGACTGTCCTGAAAGCTTGAGTCGGGGTTGGTCTGGACCCGAGAGACGGGCAGAGAGGGGCACGGCACTAGGGGAGCTGGTAGGAGAGAAGGTCGCAGAGGTGCCCCAAGGTCCAAGCACGGGGCGAGCCTAGGGGGCCTCGGGCAGATAATGAAGGGGTAGGATGTGTGTGCGATCACTCGCACTGCAGCACAGTGAAGACCTGGGGCAGAGTGGAGGTGGAGGCAGATCAGACAGCTGGGAAGTGGCGGTGGCTTGGACAAGGGTGGAAGCAGTGGAAATAGGATGGGTCCCATTCTGGATATGTAATTTCAGATTGCTTAATGTGGAAATTATGCATGTCCCAGTGTACCCGTCATCCACTTCAACATTCAGCAACATCTGACCGAAGTTTTATTCTTATTTTATTTTTTTTTAGTATTGGGGATTGAACGCAGAGCTAAGCTGCCTAGGCAGGGCTTGAACCTGCGATCCTCCTGCCTCAGCCTCCCAGAGTACTGGGATTACAGGCATGTGCCACCACACCTGGTCCAATCTTATTTTAACTATACATGGCCCACTTCCCCTCTCTACTATACCTGTCTTTTAATCTATAGATTCCCCTTTAGCTCTTTATTTTTTTTCTCTTTGCAATTGAGATTTAAAGAAATCTGGTTGTTCACAGTATAGATAGTAGACAGACAACTTGCTGGGTTGGGTGGTGGTCTTCCACCAGGAACCACACAGTGTCTGGCTAAGACTTTGGGTGTATTTTGAACACATTGGTGAGGGGTTTTATGCCACACACGGCACACACCAGTCATCCCAGCACTCTGGAAGGCTGAAGGCAGGAAGATTGCAAATTAGAGCCCAGCCTGGGCCACTCAGTTACTTAGCAAGACCCCGTCTCAGAAAACACTAGGGATTTAAAAAGAAAAAGAAACGATTTGATATTTGATAGTTTGGGGAGTGATTTAGGTACCAAGAGGTGAGAAAAACAGAGATCACGCTATGATTTCACAACATCACACTCACAGTCCAGGATGACTCTGAGTTGAGCCTGAGCAACTTCATGGATGACGTCACCGCAGACTAGATATGAGGGCTGGACGTTCCAAAGAGGGTACTGACCTGAGGAACAGATTGGAAAGTATGCTGAATCCACTCAAAATGTGTTTGAGTTAGGTGCTGGGAACACAAGGGAGGGCAAAGTGAGCAGTCCCTGGGGCTGTTGTCCAGTGAGGGAAACAAGTCGCTGAGTAATTACAACCAGCACAAGTACCATGAAGAAGAGTTACACGGTGCGACGGATGTGTCATAGGGGAGGATGACCTAGTCTAGAAGCTCAAGGAAAGCCTTGAAAAAGTGACCTGTGAGCTGAGATCAGAAAGATGAGTAGGAACTGAAAGAAGAAAGGGCTTCTAGGTAGATGGAGTGGCAGACAGCAAGATCGGCCTCAGGAGGGGAGCACGGTGCACTGGAGGCCAGTGGTGACCAGAATGCAAGGCAAATGGATTGTGCATCACACTGGAGGATGGGAGCCGTAACATGCAGGGCCTTCCGGGTCACACAAGGGTTTGGATCTTATGTTAACAGCAATAGAAAGGCACGGAGGCTGAGGTCTTCAGGATCAACTTGGAGTCATCCTGGACAACAACTTTTCTTTTTTCTCACCTCGAACCTAAGTCACCAGCAAAAACTATAGGATATCAAATCTTTTCACCTGTAGCCCCTTCTTTCCCTATTCGAGTCAGGGTCTTGCTAAGTGACTAAGCTGCCCAGGCTGGGCTCAGTGATGCAGCCGGGAGTGTGCACGCGGTTCTAGGGTAGGAAGAGAGGAAGGGAAGAAGGGAGGGAGGGAGGGAAGGATGGAGGAGGGAAGGAGAGAAAAGGGAAAGGGAGAAAGAGAGGGACAAAGCGAAGGTTTCCAGTAGGCTGGGACAGGAAGAGGTGTTTCAATCAGTTTCGTTAAAAAGTCACTGTGATCAAAATGTCGAGAATCCCTTGGAGATCCACGGACGTAGAGCAGTTAGAACCAGATGTCACGTGATCCAGAATCAAACAACAGTGGCGTGAGTTACACAATGACAGGGAAGCCAGAGAGCAGGGAGTGGGCTTGAAGGATATTAGGATACAAAATCACCAAGCAGGACTCGATGTTGACTTGGATACGGGAAGTGGAGGATAAGGAGAGGTGGACGGTCATTTTGTAGTTCTGTAGTTATGGAAATAGAAATGCAAGATGTCCCTGTGAAGCATGTCTGAGGAAGAAGAATCCCAGGGGACACTAGTATGTGACAGACGAATCAGTTGCCTGTACACGAGCTTGCGGCAGAGAGGAAGGCAGAGAAGCCAGAAGAAGACTGGGGGAGAGTGGCACCGAGGAACCCAGGGATGGAGAACCACTCGAAAGAAATGAGCCTTGCATCAGTGAAGTAGTAAGGATAATCAGGAAAATGCTCTTTACCCTCAGCAACCGGAAGGTCCCTGGCAGTGGTGCGATGGTAAGTACTCGTGTTGGTTTGGGGCTATTTTACAAGGGAGAACAATATAATACAGGACACATACTCTATAAGGTTATTATAATAGTCACCCAAAGAAAAATATGCAAGAGACTGCAGGAAATCTGTCCATACACTACAGACCAAAGAATCCAGCTGAGGGCCTGGATCCTGAGACAATGTCCGGTATGAGTCCAGCTGAAGACCTAGAGCCCATAACAATGCCTCCCACAAATCCAACTGGAGGCCCAGACCCCATAACAACATCTCATGCAGGCCTGTTTAATGGATCTGTGCTGCAAAGGCCCAAAGGTCAGAGGTAGAATCTAGGAAGTCTGTGCCAGTGGGATGAAGGATCTACGCCATCAGGCTGAAGGATCTGCACTGGAGCCAGGAAGGGACGGGCAAAGTAAGAACCAGAGCTCCCCCAAAAGGTACCATAGCCGTCGTCAGCAACAGTGAGGTTCTGAGCTCCTCTGATGATCAAGATGGCCAAGTTCCCACCAGGGAACCCAACACAGCAAGCTTCTCCCAGAGACCAGCAGTGCAGAGCCAGGAAGTGATGCTCAAAGTGAGGACCAGAGCTCCCCTAAGGTGAACCAAAGCCATTCTCAGTGCCAATGTCCTGAGCTCCTCAGAGGATGAAAAGAGCCAAGTTCATCAGGAAAGAGCCAGCATGACGAGCTCCTCCAACAGAACCAATATTTCCTTACAGCTTCCATAGGTCCCAATAGCCTTCCTCCGCTCCCAACAGCCCAGCTTCTCCTTCTCCAGTCCTGCCTCTTATGCTGCTGGCAGCAGTCCCCAGATGGGCCTCCCACACCCAGCAACACACTCACTCAGGTCAGCTGGGGGTATAAGCTGGCCACCTGTTGTCAGTCCACTACAGTACTTAACACCTGGCTCTTAGGAGAGGAAGAAAGCCCCATTTACAGTACTTGCCAACTTCTGTCATGTAAATACTCCCACTGTGGACAATTCTAAGCCCACAGCACATGACAGGCGAGAAGAGGTGAACCGAGAGAGCTCATGAGAGCTGGTGTGAGCCTGCCGGGGCGACTCACATGATGATCTGGACCAGGTCGTCTGTATGAGGTGGTGTGGGTGGAGGGGTGAAGGTGCAGTCAGCAAAGAGCTGTTTCTCTCTGATGTGTGGATTTTTTTGTTTGTTTTTTGGTATCGGGAATCGAACTCAGGGCCTTGTGCCTGCCAGGCAGGTACTGTGCAGCTGAGCTACATCCCTGGCCCAAGAACTGTTTCAAGAAGCATGACTGCCACATAAAGGGGAGAAGAAGACAAAGAAGGGGCCTGTCTGTGGAACTCAAGATCCGGGAACTCCAAGGCGTGGAACAAAAGATGAGGCAAGAGAGTTGACAGTACTGATGTGTGACAGGGACTCTGGAGACTCGGTTTAAGTGCTAGCCGGACACAGATGGGAAGCTGGCAATGAGTGTCTCAGTGAGACTAGTGAATCTGTGATCCAGGGCTGGGTGTAGCTCCATGGTAGAGCACTAACCATGCTTATGCAGGGCCCTGGGTTTGATCTCCAGCACCAAGGCAAAGAGGATCTGTGATCTCCAAAGCTCTTCCCAGGTATTTTCCTGTTCGTCCCCACCACACCCCCACAGAACCGTCATGCAGCAATGATTGTTGTCTGACTTGGAAACTGCATGTGTGACACTGAGGCAGAGAGAAGTTAAGGGCTTTGCCCAGGCTCCAAGAGACAGGACTACCTCTGAGCTTTTTGGTCTCCAGGACTCTGTTTCACCTGCACCAGCTGAATCCACATCAACTAAGGTATATTTTGGAAGACCCGGCACCAGGACAGTGACAAACACTGGCCTTTCCTCAAAATGAGGGCTTACTGGCTTGAGACTACAGGTCATTCTTTTCTTCATTTAATATATTCCATATGGCATTTACCACACGCTGTTCTAAGCTAGATCCAACAAATATTAACCCATTTAATCCACATAGGAACCCTACGAGAGAGACATTCTGGTCACTGCCATAGCATGCTATTTTCTTTCACTGTAGCATAAGACTTAATGGCTTCAGACAATAATTCACAGGATTTCTCATGGTTCTGTGGTTTGACCAGAATCACCAGAACAGGGTGTCTCACATAGTTACAGCTCATGGCAGTGGGGCCAGAGTCATCTAAAGGCTTGCCTGGGCTGGCATCACAGCAGTCCGAGCCTAGCCGAGATTCTAGGGGGCAGAAGGGTCACACTTCTAAATGCAGTAGTGGCAGATAAGGACAGAGAGGAAAGGGATTAATGACAACATCTTAAGAAGAAAGCTACTGCAAGGGATTGGCCCAGTGAGGAAACCGTAGCACAGAGAAGTTAAATGACGTATCCCAGGCGGTACAGCTGGTATGTAGAAAACAATCTCCAGCCACTGAGTTCCCGGCCTGCTGGGAGAGGCAAAGGGGACTGGAACCCCTGAGCAAAGCCCAGCTCCCGAAGAGCAAAGCCACTGTGGTAAACAGCACAGCGCCTTCACAGAGGAACCAGAAGGTCCCAGAGTGATCTATCAAGTGTTAGGGAGGAAGGGAAAGATTGTAAACAAGTATGGATGGAAAGAAATTTCAAGAACTGTTGATACAAGCCTCTTTTTCATGTTAGGGGTGAAAAGATGACCTCATGTGGCCCAAGACAAATAGAGGACATCATAATTTTGCTTTTCTCTATCCAATTGGGAAGGAATGGAAATATAAGTATGCACGTGTATGTGTTGTTCTTCCTTATAAATTAAAATCTGAAACTTCCGGACACTAAGAAGGGTCAGATGTGAGGAAGCTTATGTCATGCACGAGAGAATTAGAATTGCCGGGGTAAGTCCAGCCTCAAAAGGATCTGCAGGTTCTTCCAGAGCCCCCTGCTGTCTAACATCATAGTCTGAATGTCTAGGTCACCAATTACCCTATATACATCCTGGCCCCTCTACAGGAAGCCCGAGGAAGTGACACGTCCACTTCAAAGGGTTAGTCACTTCACAGGAGCAGAATGAAGCTGACTCATGTCCAGAGTGGCTGCTTTCTCTCTCGAACTCTGACAACGTGAGCCAGTGGATAGTTTAGGAGGACAATAAAACATTTAATTAAGAGCTTTTAGTCTGATTTATAACTTCCAAATATTTATGCAGGCCTCTGTCTGAACACACGCCCCAGCCCTGCAAATGTTAGGAGCAAGGCAGGGGATGGCTGTCACCACCCCCCAAATGCTGGGCTCTTTAGCACATTATGGCTGTGTACAAGCTCCTGGCCATACTGAAGTGTCCATTTCCGTTCCACCTCTGTGTGCAGATCATTTCTCAATACCTAATTCAAAAGCCCCTTCAAAAGTCTTCTCTTGCAGAGCTGTGCAACAATCCTGCAGACCTCTGTTTGCCTTAGTCCCCACTACTAGTCTCGGAAAATCCATTTTCAACACCGCCTCTGTGGTCAGACAACCTCTGCCACACCAAGCCCAGAGCTGGCGTCTTCAGCGCTGTGCTCCAGCATTGGCGTCAGGCTATCAGATGTGACTCGCTGCTGATGGGGCTGATTTGCCATCTAGGCTGACTGTCCTGGTTTGCTAGAGGCTGCAGTTTCTCCCTAGATGCAGCCCTTTGAGGGCTGAGACTGATACACTCTGGTGAAGGATAAGGGGAAGAGTCTCTCTAGAAAGGGTAGGGAGTGGGACCAAGACCATACAGAAGGAGAACTAATGGGTTCACTTAGGTCTTAAACATCTAATGAGACTGTCAGCCTTTTTATGCAGTACCCAAACATCCGTTCAGGCTGCAAGTCTGGGCAGGCAGGAGAGAGGAAACGGCCATGGGGAGCCCTACCACAGTCCTTCAGTGAGTCCACAAAGACAGCCCCCACTCATTTCTCTGAATAACTTCCTAGGCAGTCCAGCTCATCATGTAGTTTCCAGCTAGCCATGCCAGGCACTTGTCTGCAGAATCTGAAGAGTCCACTGTAAAGAAGACGGATGGCCTGTCCAGACCTCTTCCCTTGTGTCCCACTCAGTGTGGGGAACAGCTATGGGTTTTCCTGCTTGGTCCGTTCTGTTTTTATGGAGAAAATTGACCTAGATTTCCTGCCAGAATCACCCCTCGCCCTCCTGTTCAGCAGCCCCACTGTCAGAACATATCTGAGACCAGGATCAGATGAGTGGGCAGCACGTGACCCGGCTTCTAGTACAGCGTGTTTCTGCATCTCAACACATGAACAGGAAGACTGAGTCAGGACTTTTCCAATCCACAGAGACAGAAACACAACTGTTTACCACACGGGAAGAGGATACACTCGTGTCGTGTGATGTTTTCTCAGCCATGTACTGCATATTCCCCAGAGGTCCCATAAAACAATGTAGCCAGGAGTGGCAGCACACACGTGTAATTGCAGCGCTGTGGTAGATGGAGCAGGATTGTAAGTTCTAGCCCAGCCTAGCAATTGAGAAAGACCCCGTCTTAAAATATAAATACATACATGCATACATGCATGCATACATACATACAGGGCTGGGGATATCGCCCATTCTCCACTACTTGAAAAAATTATAAAGGAGCTGAAAGATTTCTATCAAACAGAAACATTATAGCCATCATAAAGTCATAACACAATGCATTACTCACAACTTTGTGATGACACTACTATAAATAAAAATATGGCCCTGCCAGCCATAAAAGTATAGCAATGAATTATGTGTAGTACATAATACTCTATAATGATCATAGATGACTGTTACGAGTTTGTGTATTTATCATGCTATACTTCTCATCACTATTCTAGTCTGTATTCCTACTCATATTAAAAAATGTAATGTAAAGCAATCTGTCCTGTCAGGCTGCCAGCAGCCTCATGTGTCTCACATATACTGCATCTGTTCCTTGCATCAGCAGGCCAGGTCAGCAGTCAGCCTAAGCCAATGAAGGCAGGCCTTTTAGAGACCAAGGGTCCAAACTGCAACTCAGAACCCACTTATTTGGTGCAAAGTACCAGCCCTGCAATTGAACCCAAAGACTGAGGTTATTAAAACAAGCAACTCTATATTAACATCTTTTGTCTTAAAACAAGAACTGTGCCGTAGGTTTGTCACCACTGGCCTATACCATCTAGAACTATCCAAGTACCCTCTATGGTGACTGCACAGTGACGGTTGCCTAGTGACACATCTCAGCTCTTACCCGCTATTAAGTAACAAATAATTGTGGGGGGCTTAGAACAAAGCTAGGCCTGAAGGCGCAAGCAAAATTCCATCCTCTCTCTCAGTTCCCCTCTCTGCCTCTGCTCTGTGTTGGCTTCAGTCTCAGACGCGTTCTCCCAGCTGACGGCAAGGATGGCTTCTTGAGACCTAGGGGAGACATCCTCTTCAAGACAAGTCTTTAAAGAGATATTTCTAACAATAACAATAACCTCCTCTAACAGCTGTCTGAATTCAAATTCAGGACCTCCAGCCTCATAGCTGACATTCATAATCTCTCCTGCTTTAGGTTGTATACCTGGGGCCAGGGATATATCTCAGTGGCAGAAGTGCCTGCCTGGCAAGTGCAAGGTCCTGAGTTTGATTCCTTGTACCAAAAAAAAAAAAAAACAAAAAAACAAAAAACTAATAGGTTGTGTACCTGCTTTCGGGCGGGACACATTGAAGATAGGTCAATAAAAATTACACCAAACACTGCACTCAGCTAAGACTGAGCCAAGCCCATGTCAGACACTTTGATCTTCACTCAGAAGAACCTGAAAGAACGTACTACATTCAAGAACGTACTACATTCACCATCTGATGCAGAAACTAACAGCCCAAGTCTGAGACGTTACTGCTCCAAATGATAAGCATGTGCTTAGGAAACAAGAACCCCATTTACTTCCTAGAAGTTCCACATCCTCAGACATCAACTTACTGGTGTCGCACACCACCAGAAGTTTCCTTCTGCCCTCATTTTGTGCAGTGCGAGGAACAGCAAGCTTTGCTGTCCACTGCCTTTACCTGACTGCGTTGCAGCCCTTACTGATAAAAGCAAGCACATTTTAGTAGACAACCAAGCAGTATGGACATTTATGAAGATCCACCCCACTTCCCAAGAACTTTTATGGTTAAAAGTATATTTAGTAAAAATGGAAAGCGGGCTGATGCATTTGTGTGTATTTATGTATTCTTGTGTATTTAAACAGCTAACAGGCCTGGGGATATAGCTTAGTGGTACAGTGCTTGTCCAGAGTGGACAAGGCTCTACACACACACACACACACACACACACACACACACACACCTAATATGTGTACATGGAAAAACACTTTTGCAGACAGTGCCAAAGAGTACAAAGAAAAAGACAACTCCCTTCCCAGATTTCTCCCTGAGGACATGCACTGTTACCTGAGCTTGGGTATCCTCCCAGGGATGTCCCATGCAAAGTTGACTCTGTGTGTGTGTGTGTGTGTGTGTGTGTGTGTGTGTGAATGAACTTGTATATTTTTTCTTTTTTCTGATATAAATGAAAGCACCTTCCATTTACCTCCGTAGCGTGTTTTCTTTACTTAACAATAGACAGTGGAAATCCTTCCCTGCTGCAGCTTACCGGCTTACCGATCTGTCTTGTTCTTTCAGTAGCAACATAGTGTTCTTTTGTGTGACTGTTTAACCAGTCTCCTAACCATAGGCATTTTCTTTCCAATCTTTTGCTTTTGTGTATGCACTTTAGACAGATTTTTATAACAAAGAGGGAAACAAACAGAGACAGATTTCTGCTTAGTTCTCACTTAAACAGAAAATCCTACTAACAGAGACCCTATTCTATTCTGAGGGATCCTGGCAGTTTGTGTGCACATAATTCAAATTCTGAGCTCTCAAGTAAACCTTTTCAGAATTCTGCTCTGTATTAAATGCGAACTAAACAGAAGTTAGTTAGTGCCCTGGGTGTCTTTTGTTGCTTAAACCAACTGGCAGGTTGGAGAAAGAGTAGAAGAAAGACCCTAAGGGAGGATGAGCAAAAATTGGAACCAACAAGCAGAAATCTGCACCCCCCCCACGGTCATCTGTGTCCCTCCACCCCCCCACACCTTTGCTTGGTCTGGGTGTGTGGACGAGTCTTCTCTGCCTCTCCCTGCTGTGGGTGGAAGCAGCCAGGCCCGCAGTACATCACAGGCAAAGGCATCCGTTTCACACCCTCCCCACCCCCACAAGGGGATTGGTTTCTACTTGGTCGGGAGCCCGCTCCGGGCCCAATGAGCTCTGGCTAAAGGGACAGAGCCCCTGGGAGAACCAGGCCGCAAACGCATTGCTAGAGCGGCTCTCAAGTGCCACCACGTGGTCCCACAGGGGCAGGAGCTTTGTGGACGCGAACAGCCTTGTGGGTAACGACACTGGAGGGACCCCCAAGGCCTGTCGCCATGACGTCAGCTTGGCCGCCAGCATTCTAGCCTGTGGTCTGCCCTGACAAATGTGCCCAGACAGTTAATGAAAAAGTTCTGCCTGACTTAGGAGTGGATTTAGGCCTTGTTCAACAACAGGATTTCACATTTATTTGTGGGCTGGATGTGGCCACAGGAGGTGTCTAGTTTGTGTATTTGTAAAGGGTGCCTACGCCTACGCCCCCGCCCACCCCCATCAAAAAAGGGAACTTATTTTTAAAAATGTTTTCATTTCACTTTGTCAAATCGTAAACAGATTGTTGTTAAGAAATTTCATAGACTTTGTCGGGTGAAACTTGTTTTTGAGCATGTTCTTTTCAAGGAAGAAAGAAATGTACAAAATGAAATATCTTTACATCTGAAAAGTAAGTGTTCGGGTGCGAGAGGAGGCCTGTAGGGGCAGGGGTAAGGATCCTGCCCAAGCCTCCTGACAGCTGTTGCCGCCCCTGCTGAAAGCCCAGCGGGCTCAGCACTAGCTGAGCGCCAGTCTCGCTGGGAAGAAACTCACCCACGCGAAGAAACATCCGCAGCGGAGGAAGCAACCTGAACATACAGAACACAGAGTGAAACTCGCCAGCAGGGGTCGCTGTTACACCAGCTGGGAGCCTTAGGCCGCCCACACAGAAAGGCTTATCCCAAGAGCATTATAGTTATGACTGCTTCTCTCCGTACCTCTCCAATAACTTGTTCCCAGCCTCACCTTTTTACTCCTACCCCCACCCACCCACCCAGTACTAGAGATGGAACCCAAAGTCCTCACACTAAACTACATACAGTCTTTATTTTAAGATAGGGTCTCGATATGTTTGTCAATTGCACAGGTTGGGCTCTAACCTGTGCTCCTCCTGCCTTAGCCTCCCAGGATGCCTGGCTTCTGCTTTACTTTTTGAAGGAAATCGGTGTTGGTGTTGTACTAGCAAGTGTGTGCATGCCTTCGGTGGTTTTTCTTAGTAATACCTACCCTTGAGATATCCCCAGCCAGAGAGTGTTTACTTTTACATTAACTCAGAATAAGACAAACGAGAGACAGAATATCAGATACTGACATTTCACTCTTTCTTGGGTTGTACTTTACCAAGTTTAGCCCATTCTGGGTACTAGTGACCACTGCTTCTTGCCTGAGATTAGCAGGAGGAGGCACACACACCCACCAGAACAAGTAGCCTGATGGTCCCAGCGGTGTAGCTCAGCTGCACAGTGCCTTGTTTGGCAAGCACAGGGTCCTGAGTTTGATTCCTGATACCAAAAAAAGAAAAGACAAGTAGCCTGAATAACAGGCAAAGACCCCTATCAAGTAGGGATGGGCACCATGGGCCGTGGACAGTCATCACAGTACCCAGGGCACCCAACTGAGGGGACTGTGCCATGCTGGCTAACCCTCACATGCAGAATGTTGAGCAGATACTTACTGGAGGGATGGGTGGATGGATGGATCCTAGTTTCAAATCTTTTAAGGAAATGTAACTAAACAAAAATGGAAGCCAATGGTGAGGTAAGGCTGTTGTCTTTACAAGAAAAGGGGTCTCCTGGGTCCCTGGCCTGATTCTTATTGTTCAAATGAATCCCCGTTCCTCTGTGTTGTAACCGTTCAATCCAACTTTGCAGAAACCCTCTAGAGTCCAGCATCTTGCCTGAAGCCGTAACAAAGCCAGAGTGTTTATAAATGGTTTGCTGAAGAGTTTGTTTTATGCCTGATACTGTCAGATCCATCAGCAGAGAAGTGTGTACATCTACAGAAAAAGCAACTTACTAAGAAATCCCAGAGTAGGCAGTTCTAAAGCTCAGTTGTACCAATAAGCTCATCCCTGTCAGTTCCATCCTTAACATCTGCCTTCCCAGTCAGCAGATGGCCAGGGCCCAGTGTGAGGACCAGACCACAAGCACGAAGAAAGGGCAGCACAGCAGGACTTTCTGCCTGCCTGAGAGGCCCTCCCCAGTCCACACCAGACCAGTGCCCGGCAAAAGGGAAAGAAATACCCAAAAAGGTCACTGAAGAGCTGTACAAAATCAGGGCTCTGTGAGCACAAAAGCAGACATGCTCATGGGTGAGCACCCAGCATATTTACCATGCATTCGCTACATCAGCAGTTACTGGCAATCACCCAGGCCAACCCCAGTCGGCTAAATAAATTATCTTTTAAGTATTCCATTACCACCATGAAACCAGACTACAGCCACTGGCCAGGCAACCAAGGGGCCTGAGTGAAAGGCTCCAGCAGCTTCTAGATGCCCTTCGTGACAACACAGGCCCTCTTGCTCCAATTACCGCAGATCCTCTCCAGCAAATGCAGGCTTGAAAAGTGTGCTTGGCCTCTTCCTGGCTAAAGGTCACGGGCCCAGGAAAAAGCAGTTCATTGTCTGACTTTGTAGAACAGTCATCATTTGTTCCTTCTCAATGAAACTCGGCAGTCTGGGAACATAACAGAGTACCCTGTGACTTCCCTTGTCAGCGCCACCTCAAGCTCGCACCCACGTGAGGCTGGATACATTGACCCATGAGGAGCAGTGTGGGGGTGGGCAGTGATTCTCAAAGGGGCAGAGGTGAGGGCAAAGGGTGATTTCCCAGGAAGCGCCAAAATGTCACCTAAGAGGCTCCTGGCCGTTTGTTCCTGTCCTTTCTCTGTAGTTAGTAAACCCAAGACCAGCTCTACCCTGGGTACAGGGAGACAAAGGGGTCTCCCTGGGTCCTTTTCCCTTCCTCCCACAGCAAGAGGAGCCCAGGGCCCACCGGGAGCTCCCCCGGGCCTCCACGTTCTTGCCTGTTCTGCTTATCTGCCCACCCTTTCTCCTTGTCTCTGCATCTAGCTGTAGTAGTTAGGAGCCTGTTTGCACCAAGACCAGGATACGTGCATAACTACAAGCGCCGAAAATAATTTCAGAAACACATTGACATTTTATGTTTCATAAATATTCATCATTTTATTTCTTATTACAAAGGAAATGCAAGAATCCCATTGGTCCTCTAGCTCTTTCTCCAAGAGTAGTATGTTGAACCCTCCCATAAAGATGGAGGAAAATGAGACCCGGATGAGAGACGCTTGAACAGTTCTATCACACACAAAAGCAGGGATTTCAGGACTAAATCATGTCTTTGGGCTCCTACTCCTGTGTTTTTCTTTCTGCACCACACTCTGTTAAGCGTATTTATTTCAGATGGAGCACTGTTTTTGCATTAACAAAATTTTTCTTATGAATTATTGAATAGAAATGGCTTCTTTCTAGAGGACAGTAGAAGGACCTGGTCATTTGTGAATTCTAACCGAAGTTTTAGCGCTGTTTTCATCTACGACTTAAAAAAAAAAAAATTCCAAATATCTCTTTTCTATTCCTCACCCAGGAAATTATAGGCCATTACTGATGTATCAATGAGCTTTTAGTTCAGAACTTTAAAGGTAATAGCCTGATTTCAAAGAAAATTAAAATTGAACTCTAATACCAAAAGAAAACCTGTGTCATATGCAAGACTGCAAGGCTCGTGTTTCTGGGCCAATTTTTCTTTTTGCAATTCCTGCCCATCTCATCGCAGATTCAATGTAACTGAGACATCTAGTGTCCAATCCGAAGAAAAACTATTTTCCATTGACTGTGGGTTTAAAGAATTCACAAAATGCCTTTTATGGTGACCCTGAGTAAAACTATGAATTCTTTCCCCCGCCTCCAGTCTTAGTAAATCTCTTCATGGTGCCTTCTGGGCTTAACTCTTTCCCTGGTAAAACATTTTTTTCCATATCACAGAAGCCACATTCAGTGTTTTGTTGTAACTGTGTTGCCATTCACATGGATAAAGTCCATCCCCTCACCCACTCCACCCTTCTGCAACTTTTAAAGTTAATTACCCTCGATAGAAAACAGAAAATGCCACTACTGGTCAATGGGGTTGAGCTGAGGGTCACATCCTGTTTTTTTAATATTTAGTTACTATATTTCTGTCTGCATCTATCTACAATCTCTATCTATGGTACTTAAATTGCTTCATATGTACATAAATAATGTATATTCACTTCTATGACATAATACACACTATTTTCATATCAGGATACTTTTTGGAAATGAATTAGGGGAGTGGCCATACAGCTCAGGTTAGAGTGTTTGCCTGGGGTGAGAGGCCCTGAGTTCAATCTGAAAAAGCAGTGAAGTATACCTTGACTACAGTATCGAAAGCACACGCAGTACAAGGAAAGACATAGATAAATCATATTTCATAAAAATGTAAAGCTTTAATGTTTTTAAAGGACACCATGAAGAAAATGAAAAACCCAGAGAAGAGTAAAAGACATTTGAAAATAATGCATTGATAAAGTCCATATTTAAAATATATAAGGTACTGTTCCAGTGCAGTAAATAGTCAAATAATCCACTTTTAAAATGGGCATAATATTGAAACTGGACTCTTTTTTCAAAGATGATATGAAAATGCCTGATAAACACATGATGTTCAACACCGAGGAGATGCAGGTCAAATCTGTAATTAGGTGTTTCTTCAGTCACTACAGTGGCTACAATCTTTTTTAAAAGACAGGTAATATTAAGAGTTAGAATGCAGAGAAATTCAAACTTCTACCCACTGCTGATGGGAATGTTAAATCATGCAGTTGCTTTGGAAACTCCTTGGAAGTTCCCCAGAATATTAAATACAGAGCTATCATTGGCCAGTAATTCCCCCTTTGGATATATACAGTACCAAAAACTAATGACAACATGTGTCTACACACAAACTTGAAGACAAGTCTTCATAGCACTATTCACAATGGCCAGAGTATGTAAACAACCCAAATTTCATCATCTGAGGAAAACGTAAAGTGTGGTATATGCATATAATAGAGCATCATTCAACCGTAAGAATATGCAAATCTATGGGGACAGAAAATAGATTATTAGTTACTTCAAGGCTAGGGTGGGGCAGGAAGAGAGAAAAGGAAATAGAGGGAAATAGAAAGTGGCTTCTTATAGGTATGAAGCTTTTGTTGGGGGTGAGGAAAATATTATAAAATTAATTGTGATGATCATAAAACTCTACAACTATACAGTATAAAAATCACTGGATTATACACTTTAAATGATGACTTGTAAACTATGTGAATTATATCTCCATAAATCAGTCATAAAAAGTAAATTGTACAAAGTAACATTTTAAATGATCTGCAATATTATAAGAATGCACAGAAACCCACACCTTGAATATCCTCGTGACTTCCAGGTCTACTGTCTTGCAAAGGCTGAGGCAACCAGTCTGAATGCTGACTGCCTCCACAAAAGACCTCAAAGAGAATCATTGCTGAAGTTAATTCTAATGTAAGGATCCTCCAGGTGAAAATAGCAATGATTTTATTATTCATTCTTAAAAAAAAAATAAAAACCACTACTGGGATGTTGTAGGAAAATCTCAGAAGTCAATCAGCCAGATTAAGTGGAGAAAGAACATAGGATGCAGGATAGCTATCAGAAAAAATTGAAGGCACTGGACAGGCTGTGTTAACTTCTGAGACCATTTGCTGCTTCTGTTAAAGAGAATAGTAACCCTGTGCGTTTTGTACAGCAAATTCCATCAAGGAGATTGTGAAGGGCAAAATGAGACTGTTATGGTTTATACCTAGACGTCCACCCAAAGCCTCGTGTGCTCGCAGGTGGAGCCTTAGGGAGTAACTAGGTCATAGTGTCTGGATCCGTCTACTGATAGTTCGATAGCTGAGTATGATGTTAAAGGGTGAAGCCTTGGAGCTGGTGGGTCACTGAAGGCGTGGCCTCAAAGGGTGTGTGTGTGTGTGTGTGTGTGTGTGTGTGTGTGTGTGTGTGTCCCTCTTCCCTGAGTGCTGCTGCTGCCTGCCTCCCTTGCCATCACACTTTCTCCTCTACGATGCCCTCTGCTTTGCCGCCCTGCCTTGGAGCCAGCTGGCTATGGACTGAAACCTCTACAAACTGTGAGCTAAAATAAACCTTCCCTCCTTTAACTTGTAGGTGTTAGATATTTTGTCCCAGGAAAGGGAATGTAACTAAGACAGAGACAATCTGTCTGCCAGCAAAGGGTGACCAACCATCTCAGTTCACCAAAATGCCAGGATGCACAGCTTTCACTTTTAAAGCCAACACAGGGCTGAGAAAAATCTAAATGAGTTGCTTATCTTCCTTACAAATGAGTTTTTAACATTTAACAGATGACTGGGGATATAGCTCAGTGGCATAAGTGCCTGCCTGGCAAACTCAAGGTCCTGAGTTCAAATCCCTAGTACAACACACACACATACACACACACACACACACACACACACAAAACAACCATTCAACAGAGACCTTGGAGCATGGGAAGAAGTACACAATCCTATTCAATTCATTTAAATTCTAGTTAAAAATTTTTAACCTTGCCAGGTATAATGGTGCATGCATGTAGTCCCAGCACTCAGAAGGCTGAGGCAGGAAAATCACTGAGAGTTCAAGGCTATCCTAAGCTACCTAGTGAGTTCAAAGTCAGCCTACATAGTGAGACCCCATCTCAAAAGAACAATAAAAAAATTTAAGTTTTTAATCTCAACCAGTGAGTATGGTTATTTTTATCCATATACATTTGAAAGTGTATATGAAAGTATGTTAAATGTAAAAAATAAGAATAATTATTTTATTCTACTCCTGAATGAATGTTCAGTTAACTTGTAAATTTAAAAGATTACACTCCCCTGAGTAAAATAACTCTTCATTCAAACTGATTTAATGGAATTCCCATAACCACCTGGCCTCTCTGAAGTGGTAACAACAAAGCAAATGAATGAGGCTCTAGAAAAAAGCAAATCAGAAGTAATTTCTCAGGTAACCACAGACATAATGACTACAGTGAAATAGTTACTCTAGAGCAGATACAAATTTAAAAAACAGAGGAGCTTAGGAAAATGATGAAAACCATAAATGCCCAATGTGGGGTGGAAATGGAACACATAAACAGATTGAAGCAGATATCCAGGGAACTAAAACTTCCATTGAAAGTATCCACAGCAGAATAAACCAGTGAGAGACCAGAACCTCAGACCTAAAAGACAGGTGTGCAGCTAGCAAACATGAAAAGAAAGGTTTCTTAAAAATAGCAAGGGGCCACAAGAAATCAATCCAGCAGCTGCTAGATGATGCAAAGAACAACATAAGATGGACTCAATCAGTGAAAAAGCAGGGGGTAGCACAAATGATATTTAAAAACTGTTCACAGAAGTCAAGGCAGAAAACTTCCCTGGTAAAGAAAAACAATTTGACATAAGTGAGGCATATAAAACCACAATTAGCCACGACCAAAAAAAAAATCTATAGCCAGGTATATCATAGTCAAGATTCCAGAAACTCAACACAAGAACAAAATGGTAAAAGCTATTAGAGAAAAGAAACAAATCACCTATGAATGAAAGCACATCCGAATCACAGCTGAGTTCTCAACATAAATCCTCAAGTCAAAGAGACCTTGGAGTGAAGTATTTCAAGCTCCCAATAGAAAACAACTTCCAACCCTGATTGAGGTACCCTGCAAAACTATCTTTCAAAATTTATGGAGAAATAAGATACTTCCATGACAAAGAACATCTGAGGAAATTCACAAACACAAAACAAGGCCTCTAAGATTTTCTTAAGGACATTCTAGGAAGAGATAACAAGGACTACAAGTCCACCAACCCCAAAAGATTTTGGAATCCACTAGGCAAGGCAAACAGAGGGAGGGGCAAGAGGAGAGAGCCAACCATAGGAAAATAACATGACAAGCATAAGTCAATACATAACAGTTGGCTGGGTGTGGTGGCACATGCCTGTAATCCCAACACTCGGGAGGCTGAGGCAGGAGGATCATTGTGAGTTCAAGACCAGCCTGGGCTACAAAGTGAGCTCAAGGGCAGCCTGAGCTGCATGGCAAGACTCTGTCTCAAAAAGACCAAAAAAAAAAAAAAAACCAGTTATAACCATTGTCTTGGTTACTTTTCTCTCATTGCTGAGACAAAATACCCAACACCCAAAATGAAGGAAGTAAAGGTTTATTTCGCTTATGGTTTGTGGAGGTTTCAGTCCTTACTTGGCTGGTTCTGAGGCAAAATGGCACATGGCAGAGGGCAAACTGTTCATCGCATGGGAGCACAGCAAATACCGCAAGCAAAAAGGGAGGAATGGCTGCAAGCAGCTTCCTTTTCTCCCCTACATTGTAAACAGCCTACCCCCACCCAGGGAGCGTGAACCTCTCACACAATCTCCATGCCCTCCTCTTCCACAGGCTCAGGATGTTTACAAAGTAAGCATCCTAGCTTCCTGCTGAATCACTCAATTAAACCTCCAGATTCCCCAAGTTGACACAATGTATCAACCATAACAACCATCAATGTTAATGGCCTCAGTTCACCAATCCAAAGAAACAGACTGGCAGAATGGATTAAGAATCAACAATATGCTGCATATAAGAAATGCATTCATAGCTCACTAAAGTGTCCTGTAAAAAGAAAAGAAACACATTTAATTCAAAAAGAATTCCATAGACTGAAAGTCAAAGGATGGGACACTCCATGCAACAGGAAACTAGAAAAAACCAGAAGTAGCTGCTATTCTATTTGCAGACAAAGTGGGTTTCAAGCCAAGGCTGATTAAGAGAGACAAAGAAGGTCACCACATCCTTGTAAAGAGAACAATCCAAGAGGAAAAAAAGCCATAAATATATATGCAACACAAATGCCAGGGTACCCAACTATATACAACAAATATTAATGGACATGAAAAATCAAATAAGCACTAATACTTTTTCTTTTGAGACAAGGTCTTGCTGTGTAGTTCAGGCTGACCTTGAACTCACTATGTAGCCCAGGCTGGCCTTGAACTCACACCAATTTTTCTGCCTCAGCCTCCTGAGTGCTTGGATTATAGGCAAGTGTTACCATGCCTGGTTGGATATTTATTTATTTGTTTGTTTGTTTATTTATTTTTTTGACACTGGGAATTGAACTCAGGGCTTTGAGTATACTAGGTATGCACTCTACCACTGAGCTATATCCCCAACCCTAACCATGTTAGACAACATTTACAAATTTGGTGTTAGATCCACTCAAACCTTTCTGTTACTTCACAGAACAGTTAACTTAACAAAATCTTACTAAATTCCTTAAGAAGTATAATTATATTAAATATAATTTATAGGTGTAACAAAGTGAGTTCACCTAACATTCAAACTCTGTACACAAACTTAGTTACATGACCTTAATATTTTCTGATTAAAATCTTAAATTTTCTAATAACATAAGTAATAGACATCCACTGATAACTACAATTATGAAGTGTATATATTTAACCCAACGTGTAATGGTGTGGGCTGATTTCCCAATGCTGCAAAGGCAATTACACAGCCCAGAGCTGTTCTCAGACCCATGGGATCTGGACCCAGGAACCAGGATGCACTTTGCTCAGGTGCTGGATTTGTGCCTATTAATATGCTGAGTCCCATCTTCTCCATTCCCTTTTCCAATTTCTGCCTTAAAATTTAATACAAGTTTTAACTTTCTGATTTGAGTTGATGAGAGTCTGATCCCTGTCTGTACTCATCCTGCCTGATCCCCATCCTGGTTTATACTGAAGAAAGCCCTCTGGCCCCCTGATTTGCACCTGCTTCAGTGGTCTTATATCCAAGTATTCTGAAACTCCATGACGGACAATATGAAAGGAGATGCCCTTTTCAGCCTTTTAAATGCCTTGCAAATATAAGAAATGACACACTAGTGTTGCTAATGCTCCTTCATATAAATTCTCTTTAAATATTTATTGAATGAGATGTTGGTGATGCATATCTGCAATCTCAATACTCCACAGGCTGAAGTAGGAGGACCGTGAGTTCAAGGCCAGCCTGCCCTGCACAGCAAGACCCTGTCTCAAAAGAAAATTATTGGATAGAATGTTGAGGGGTAAATCAAAAAACAATTTTGAGACAGGGTCTTGCTATGTAATTCAGGCTGGCCTTGAATTCACTCTGTACTCCAGGCTGGCCTTAAACTTGAAGCGATCCTCCTATTTCAGCCTCCCAAGTACTGGGATTATTGGCATGCACTACCACACCTGGTCCCAAGTTTGTAATAGTTATATTTTGGAAAAATGATTCTAATAGTTCATCTGGAAGAAAAACCAAGCTAGAGTAAGTGCAAGAATTTGCAAATGGACTAGTAGTGAAGAAAACTTAGATATCAAAAGGCATTGATTAGTTATTGTGATTTATTTATAAGAACCAACTAAGCAATTGGTTAGTTATTGTGATTTAAAATATGTAGAGTTGGCACAATAATTGGCAGGCTGCTTGAGGTAACAAAAATGAAAGCCGAGCCGGGGATGCAGCTCAGCAACACAAGCACCTGCCTGGCAAGCACAAGGTCCTGAGTTTGAGTCCCTGTGCTGAAAGAAAAAAAAAGCCATACAATTTTCATTCATGTTTAAGATTATTTAGTTTATGATGAAGAAACACAAAGCAGTGAAAAGCAAATGATCTGTTAAGCAAATAGTGTTGAGATTACTCACTATTTGGGTATGTTGCTTGGTTCAAATACTACATAAAAGTAAATTCCAAGTACATTTGAGTACATTAAAAAAAAATTCAATCAGAATTTTAAAAACCCGTGTGAGTATATCTGATATCCAGACAAGAAAGGTGTTCTGAACACAAAAAGTAAAGATAAAAATTACTATAAAAGATTAAGTATGGTTTCTTAAAATTTGACAATATTTATCTATTTAAAATACTACAAACAAGGCTACACAAACACACACACAAAAACTAGGAGACAATCGCGACATAGCACATACACATACACGTGGATATTATCTTGTTAAATAAATATTTCCTAAAAATCAATAAGACGAAAACAGTCTCTCTTCCCCCAAATAAAAGAATCATCAGGAGATTCCATTTGCTTATTTGGAACCAATAACCAGGAAAGGAAAGAAATAATGGAATATCAAATATCAAAACACAAGGCTCCAATATAAACAGTTTGCCTAAATCTTCAGAAATGGAGAGAAGCAACTCCACTTTAACAGTGGAGTGATAAAACCCAGGGCAAGGGAAAGTGGGAATTCAACATCATTTGAGGCAATAAGCATTTCTCCTAAATAATAAGCTACAGTGTACATGTGTTGGACATATAATGTTTTAAAATATATATGTCCCTGTAAAACATGACAACGTGTTTAAACATGGATCTATTAACCATTATTTTCATGCTTTCTCATAATAATAAAATTTTACAATAAGGACGGGGGTTGGGGAACTGCATATTCTTGAAGTTTCTTTTTTTGGAAACAAGGTCTCACAATGTAGTTTGGAGTGGCCTTGAACTCACTGTGTAGCCCAGCCTGGCCTTGAACTTACCGTGATCCTCCTGCCTCAGCCCCCTGAGTTCTGAGAATACAGGCATTTGCCACCATGTCTGACCTTGCTAATGATCTTTTTTAACCAATAAAATCATCAGGGTGGGAATGGTGGCACGTGACTGTAATCCCAGCATTATGGGAGATTGAGGCAGGAAGATTAAGAGTTTAAACCTAGGCTGGGTAACTTCGTGACCTTGTGAGATGCTGTTTCAAAAATAGGGGGAGGTGGCAGAGGATATAGCTCAGTGCAAAGGCCCTGGACTCAGTCCCCAGTACAGAAAAGAAAGGAAGGAAGAAAGAGAGGGAGGGAGGGCAGGGAGAGGGAGAGATTGCCATACTGTCACAGGAGAGTATTTACATGCCAAATATCTGTGTCTTCAAGTGACCTGTGCATGGCATGTCAGTGAATTCTATTAATACGTCCACTGCTTGATCACTTTCATGTAACAGAAACTTTAAAATTTAAATATATAAGGTCCCTTTATCTAAAACGTGAACAATGCAGTGAAACAACCTACCATTCAATAAAGTACAAGAAAACAGTCCGTGTAGCAGACGAAATGAAGCCAAATGTAAAATGCTTTAAATGCCAGAGAAAACTTAAATAGGACTATAATGCATTTACTTGTAAAAAGGAAGTACCGTGATTGGCCAAAAGCTGGCCTTTCTGACTGATCCAACAGGTGGCACTATGCTAGCGCCAGGCCTTAGGGGAAGGAAAGAAACCAAGCCCACTTCCCATAGCTGTGCAGGGCATCAGTTTGTCTGTTTGACTGTGGCCTTTAAGGTGTCCACTGTGCTTTATAAAATAAATTAAAGAACTGGACCCCATCAAGAAAGGCATTGATGAAGGGTACTTGACGCCAAGCATTCTTCCTGGAGGTACCCTCAGGTAGTCACTCGCTGATTTATCCAGCCAACAAATACTTATGGAGTAACTACAATATGCTGGCCCCAGCTTTGGTGCTGGAGAAATAATGCTGAGGGAAAATAATGGACCTTTTTTTTTTTAATTTTATTTCAAAGACAAAAGAATGGAGACATATGAATCAGAAAAGCCATAAACAGTACAGAAAATACAAAGTTATACAGAATATAGTAGGGAATTAGAACTGGATGTTGTATTACATAGTTATCTTCACATTAGTTAACACAAAAACATTAAAGGAAATACCAAATTATAGATAAGATAGTAGGGAATTTGCACTGGATGCTGTATAATATAAAGTTATCTTCATTTCTGCTAATA